>ML790066.1:164762-202744 GCA_009831015.1 Picea engelmannii
GACAAAAATTTTTAATTAAGCTTACACATGGGTGTTTGGAGGGGGTGTGACATGTGTATGATTGAGAGAGGAGTAGCATCCCTATTTTATACCTACTAGAAACTCCCTCTATGCATTGGGTTAGAGACTGTGCTCACTCAAGAGGCCTACACGTTGCCGTGATGGAAGACAACATGCAATTTCTCATGAGGCATAACTGAGAGGTGTGCTCGTCTATGACCACGAGTCTCTCACAATCAGTAAACAATATGGAGTTACCATATATCTCACCCATGTTACATTTTATTTTCCCCCACCATGAAAATGTGTACACCTAGACAGATAGAGTGATCAATACCTCGCCCTTGGTACTGATTCTATTGGTATTGGTGTTGATGAAGATTCACTATTCTAAGACAAAGTATCTTTTATGTGCATAGAATTTAGAATGATATTTTAAGTTATATAAGTGCACTCATGAAAGTATTATTTCACTAGTACATTTGCCTCATTTTTTGACGTCGTTCTCATGCCCATCCGACGACCACTTGTTTGAATTCCAAAAAACTCCCTCCTCGGCTATTCATTGAACCACTTTCATCATACGTGCGACGACCATAAACATATATCGGATATCTGACGCAATGGAATACCATGTGGCAACTGTGGAGTGATTTTGTGAAAAAGATATTCGTCGCAGTTATGACTCTCATACAATGGTGGTATTGCAACACATTGATATACCACGTGTCATTTTCCAAGAAACTGTTTTACTGATGGCAGATGTCGTTACTTCAATATTGGCACGGTTAAGAACCATCATAAAGCCGATGTAGATGACATCCAAATTATGACTTTATGACCGACGACTTACGTCGGAGTAGAGACACTCTACAATGCACAATCTGTCGATGATAAAACAATACGACGCAATGGAATCTTCAGAGGAGAGACGCAAGAGACTTCCAACCCCTGTTGTTAATGTGATGGATTGGCGTTGGATGTCCGACGACCATACAATAAAATTTCATTAGATATAGGGAGCATGTTGATCCATATTTAGATGACAATGTTCTCGATATATGATGATATAGAAAATTGGGATTACAATTTATATTTTTGCATAAAACCCTAATTTAAGCTTGTAAGGGCCTAAACAACTAAAAATGCATAGCCACTCTTAAGAGATATATTTTTTTCTTATAAACTTTAATTAGTTTATGGACTTGTGAAAATGCACACCAAGCTTCACTAAAATGCAAGCCTAGGTATTAACACACTTACAATTTGAGTGGTTAAAGTTTTTGAGGGTGTCTTAGATATTTTTTCACCTATCTACATATTTAGATTTTCATTTGCAAACATAAAGGTGGCTTCTATGTAAAGATGCAAATTCTACCTCGTAAATTAAGCGACCAAAACAATAGAAAGTGACGTATTGAAAATATACACCCATGCTTCTATATAGCTCCAAATTTAGTTATCTAATTTTTGGGGTGAAGTTAATAACATTCTAAATCTTTTTTTTTAAGAGGTATTGAACATAAAATTTGTATTAAATGGCTGCGCCTGAGGCAAAGCAATTGTCAACATTTACAAAAAGAGTCTTAAATGAAAAAAAGCACCACTCTGTGAGCTGTCTGATATATAAAATTATAATTTCGGGTAGTGAAGCTTCCATATACTCTTATATATTGTCCTAATAGTAAGATGCATTTAAAAATTTTCATTACACTATATTAAAATGCTACCGATCATGTCTTCCAGTTGTTTTCTGAGTATTTTCTTCTATTTCCATGGGCACTGCTTCACGTCCTCACTGGGATTCATCTGATTGATCAACCTTATTGACAGAATCTAAGTTTGATGCTTGAGAAGTAGCTCTTTCTCTGAAATAATTATGTTCTTGTTCAACCATGTTTAGTCTTTGTAAGAGCTTTTTAACTATTGTTTCCAGCTCCTGAATTCTTTGTCTTTCAATCTCTTGTTCCTGTAGATGTCTTACTTCTACCTTGAACCGAGTTTCAAGACCCTTTGTAAAATAGAGGGTAAAACCATCTTACTGTAAAATGGACGCCTAAGACTCATATGATCTCAAAACCGAGTGGTTCAAATTGTGGAGTTTAGATTTTATCATTTTACATCTATTCATACTTTAGTTGTGCAATTTGAAACCTAATACCCTCTAGTGTGTGTAAAGGATAAAGTTTCCTTGTAAATGAAAAACAAATGCATAAAGGGAAAACTGCATGAAGACATGGCATGATTAGAAATGCATGCCATAGGAAGAAAAATGCATGTATGGTGTTGTTAATTTACAAGTTACAAGTTACAAGACTGTGGATTTGTTGTAAACCCTAAAGAATGCATACTAGGATGATTTGTGCCTAGATTTTAGTAAAGGGTTGAAATATAGTACATGAATCTTTGGCAACTATGCACACACACTGACTAAAATGGAAAAATGAGTACTAACTACCTAGGTCCATGATATGGATGAGGTAGAATCAAGATCTTGTACAACCACATCACACATGGACTAGTTGTTAGTTGCATTTCCATTGCGAAGATCTACATAAATAATCAGAGAATACGAGGTTATATGAATGGATGATAATTAAATAAATAAACAAACATATCAACATTTACGATACTCTAGAAAGACTAAAATGGAATACCTGAATGAGAAAAACACTTGTTTTGCTTTAAAACTTTAATTTATGCCCTTGTGCAGAAATGCATGCCATGCCTAAAAAAAATGCACACCTAGGTCTTTACACACCCTCAATTTGAATGCTTCAAGTTTATAAGGGTGTCTTAGATAATTTTACACATGTCTACATATTTATATTTTCATTTGCAAACATAAAAGTGGATGCTATGTAAAAGAGGCAAACTCTACCTTGTAAATTGAGAGACCAAAACAATAGAAATTGACCTAATGGAAATGCACACCCATGCTTCTATATAGCTCCAAATTTAGTGATCTAATATTTGGGGTGAATTTAATAACATTCAAAATCCATATATTTCACCCGGAGTGGATTTTAAAAAGACTAAGGACTTCTACCTTGAACTGAGATTCAAGACCTTTTCTAAAATGGAGGGTAAATCCATATTACTATAAATTGCAGGCCTAAGACTCACATGACCTCCAAATTGAGTGGTTCAAATTGTGGAGTTTGGATTTGATCATTTTACATCTATTCATACTTTACTTGTGCAATTTGAAACCTAAAACCGTCTAGTGTGCGTAAAGGATAAAGTTGCCTTGTAAATCGAAAAAAAATGCATAAAGGGAAAAATGCATAAAAATGCCTGAAAACAGGGCATGATTAGAAATGCATGCCCCAGGAAGAAAAATGCATGTATGGTTTTGTTAATTTACAAGTTACAAATTATAGGACCATGGATTTGTTGTAAACCCTAAAGAATGCATACTAGGGTGATTTGTGCCCAGATTTTAGTAAAGGGTTGAAATACACATGAATCTTTGGCAACTGTGCACACACACTAACTAAAATGAAAAAAAATAGTACTAACTACCTGGGTCCATCAGATCAATGAGGAAATACCTTGTAAATCCATATCACACATAGCCTATTTTTTAGTTTCATTTCCATTGTGAAGAAGTGCAAAATCATTAGAGAATACAAATTTATATGACTTAATAATAATTAAATAAATAAACAAACATATATGTTGGAATATTCACCAATATTGAGAGGGGGGGTGAATCAACATTGATCACTTTTTACCACTTTTAACCAGAACATGTAAACATTAACTTATCAACAATTCCATTCACTTATGATTGCATTTAAAATGTCATGAACATATAACCATCTACAATGCATCACATCATAAACAATACACAAGAGATTTTTACGTGGATACCCAAATGGGAGAAAAACACATAATACTTACTTATATTTAAGAATATTAGATTTATATGAAGCACAAACTTCCAATATTCTCCAACACCAACTGTAAGGAGGCTCCAACCCCTTGTTTATAGGCTCCAACCTAAAGGAAGCTACAACTCCCTAGATTCTCTAGCTCCAACTGGAAGGAGGCTCGAACCCCCTGATTTACAACCTCCAAACTAAAGAAAGCTCCAATTCACTGTATTATCCATCTCCAACTGGAAGGAGGCTCCAACCCCTTAGTTTATAGGCACCAACCTAAATGAGACTTCGATCTACTACCTTGCACCACCTTTCTACCCTAAAATATAAATGTAGACTCAACCTACCACTGTCACTGCTATTGTGACTGTCCCTTATAATATCACTGTCACTGATATTGATACATCATCATAAACAACCACATAAATTCATTCCAATAGCTCCAAGATTTTCCTCCAATCATGCTTTAATTCAACATGATATGCATCAAACCATGTGTCAAAGACATGCCTCAATCATGTGCCAACACATCCATAACATACCTCAAACCAAGTGCCAACATATGCCTCAAGCATGTGTCATAACATACCTCAAACCAAGTTCCAACATATGTACCAATACTTCCAAAATATGGCTCAAACATGTAGCGAAATATTCATGACATACATCAAGCTATGTGCCAAATATATGCCTTAATCATGTACCAAAACATCCATAACATACCTCAAATACGCAAAATTGTAAGATTCACCACAAGCTCAATTTTCCATTTTTGATTCTAAAATTTCTATCTTAGGTACTTTTGGATGTATTGTCAGACCTTTGAAAATTTCACACTCTGCAAAGTCCCAGAAAATAAGTTATAACAAAAATTCCAAACTGACTTGTTTGAAACATATTTCAGGACCATTCAAGAATATTGACTTCCATAGATCATATATATATAATTGGTGTGAGCCAGTGTTTGAAATTTTAACCATAGATACTCTAAGAGCTTTCTGACGTCTCCTCAAAATTTTAGGATAAGAAACTTATCAGAACATAAGTTATATAAAAAATGACAAACCTTCATGATTTTTTTCCTATTCTGGAGAGTGAACTTGTACAACATGCCACGCACTCAATATTTGATATCTGATTTTGAAACTTGCACTCAAGATACTATAGATTTTCCTATTTCCACTACAATCTGTCTCACATAATTTGGATCCTCTATGAATAATTTATGACTATTTTACCTGGAACACTTGTTTGAGACTAGTTTCAGGACTAGTCAAAAACCCTATCTTCCATAGAATGTATCTCCAAAAGTACAATGATTCAGAAGCTAAATTTTTTACCACATGTACTTGATATGTCTTCTCAACATTCTCCAAGTTTCACTATCTGAATCATTCTAGAAAAAACGTTATATGGAAAATGGTACGATGACCTTTAAATAACATACCTTAGAACACATCATTACAATACTTCATCTTCTCTTGGAATTTCACCCTTCTTCACTTCATCTTCCCTCTAAAATTCTCCTTAGATATCCTTGGTTACCTCAGATAAAAATCACTTTAGTTAATGTAACAAATGAACTCCTAGGTGCCTTATTTATACTATATCCAACACCCTTTTTTTAGGGCTGACTTGACCCAAATAAAATTCAATTTAATTTTTAATGATTATTCCACAGGGGTCGACTTTACCAACAATATCCTTAATATTTATTTTAATATTTCATTGCAATGGGGCCAACTTGTAACTTCTTGTTTGCAACACTTTTTAGGGGCCGAGTTGTAAATTTTTTTCCTTAGATCCAAGGCTTCTTCATTTGTTTTCAGGGCTTCATCTTTAAGAGGGCATAACTTCTCCACCATGAGGAACCACGTGGAATACCACCTACTGTTGGAAATTACATGACAGAGAATATCCATCTATGAGGGTTGTGCATGCGTTTACAATTTTCTTCACACTCTTTGTATTCAAACAACTTTGGGCTTCATGACCACACCTCTGGGGATTCTTAACCACTTAACCACCTAACCATATTTCCATGGATTCTTGTAGACTTCTTCAAAACATCTTCCCGTGAGGGCCATGCTTAGAGCTATGCCATAAGGGGACCACTTTGGAGACTTCTCCAAATACACCCATCTCTTGGAATTCTTCTAGGTTTGACATCTAGGGTTGACATCAATGACAACCAACTTTTCAACAATCTCCCCCTTTGGCATTGATGGAAACACTCATACTCCCCCTGTGACATTGCTTCCGATATTTCTCACCTTATTTTTCTCTCCCCCTTTTACATCAATGGAGAAGGGTAATTCTCTTTAGGGTTGCTCCCCTTGTCTTCATGCTTATGATCTTTCTCTTCCCCTTTGATATCAATGACAAAGAGTAATTCCCCCTGAAAGTATACCTTCTTTGATATTTTTCTCCTGCTTTTGTTCTTTCTCTTCCCTTTTGACATTAAGGGTATCTCCCTCTAACGATTTCTCTCCCCTTGTATTCTTTTGCAAGATTCCATGTAGATCAATGTGGGGCTTCTTGTATATGATTTCTTTCCTCTCTTTCGATTCTCTTTGTCCATTGGTGCTTCCTATTGTTGTAATCCAATGATGTATATATAAAAAATTCATGTCAAAATTCCTTCATCATTTTACTTCTAGTATTCATGGCTTGTCATCTTCATTATACTGACATCAATGACATAATCATTCATACATATTCTCTTGATAGTATAACTCCTCCTGATGGTTTTTCTTGCCATGCCTTTCACTACTTTCATTCCTTTGACTAGTTGGTTTCACCTATCAATATGATTTAATTTTGAGTCATATGGTTTACAACGAGTCTATCTTCCTTTCTACAATTCTTTCTGAGCTCATGCATTCATCTACTGTCATGTATCCTCTCTGGTTCATATCAAGTATTGTCTTCTAGACCTACCAAATATCTCATGAAATCATCTCTATCCATATGTCATAACAACTGTCCATGAATCTGCTACTCAAATGTACACCATGTTGACCCATCTGTCACTTTACTATTCCAAATACTTCTTTGAATTTGCAGCAACTGATCACAATCTATTCCTTCTTCTTGAGCAACCAATCTGTCATGAGACATTCTGTACTTCTGTGGCATTAGTACATTCTAAATCTTCCTTCCCAAAATTCACAAACAAACACTTCAGACTGCTCGAAAGATAGTTCTATGATCTATAATAGCTGATGCTTAGACTCCCCCTCTTCAACACTCACATTTACTTGGAGTCTCCAAGACAGATGGATTAGAACAATATATAATCTTGCTCTTCTGTAGGATCATCATTTTGAATTTTGAAATCTTTCTCTTTACCTATAGATTCGTCATGCAACTCTGTAAATCCCATGAGTATGATTTCTGGGAGTTCTTCATTCACTTTATCTTCTTGTCTTGCTTTCTTCTCCAAAACTTCTTGTACCTCATATCAATGTTTTCCTTCATGGAAGATTTCATCATGCTTCTACGATCACGAGATATGTGTCCATAGTTTTGGCATTCGTAGAATTCAATATTGTAGTGGCCGACATAAAAATTTATTGCTTGAACATTTCTTCCATACACTCTGCAATCTACAACTATATGTCCAAAGTTATTGCAAGTAAACAATGAAAAAAAAAAACTTTGATACTTGGGAGCCAATGATCCTCTCTGTGACGTAGTCCTTATAAATTCATGCCTTATCTAATCACGATCTTCTCTTATATTGTTTTATTCACAACAATTTAAGCTTCTTTGATGCCTGGAGGTAAAATATCTTCTTGGAAATACACTTCTTTTGTATTCATTCCTCTCCATTGTTGATTACTAATTTTGCGTTCCTCTGATTGGTTGATCTTCTTCTATTACTTGAATATTCTCCTGTGAAGGCTTGGGACTTCTCATGGATTCTACATAACTCTTTTGTTCTACTTATTTTTGCATGGAGCTTGAACCCTTCTCAAAATGAATTTTCTTAGTATCCTATTCCAAACTTGTCATTGCATGGCCTTTGACTATTGAGAATGTCTTCTAGCACTTGAGAAATTTTCAAGTTCTTGTTGAGCTTGTTGACTTCAGCCCTCAATGGCACGACTTCTTCTTCAATATTCTCACATTATTCTTCTTTCTTTATCATCTGGATCTTCATTACTTCTTACGTTCTCTTTGCTTCTTCAAGTTGGGCTTTCAAGGAGATGATATCTTCTTTAAGTCTTCTTTCTTATTGACAAAATTATGCTTTAAGCCTGTTTAGCTCTTCAAATATTTCCTTAAGATGAATTGTCAATATCTTTTATCTCTTTTCTTCTTCTTTCACCTTGGTTTTTAAATGATCAACTTCTTTGGTATTTTTATAACTCTCCTTCAGTTTGATCAATTCTTCCTTGAATGACTTGCTTTTCTTCCTTTCTCTTTTTATCTCACTTAAGGCATTGATTAGTTATGCTTCAAGATCTACTTCACCTTCTTCATAGTCTTCATTATTTCCTTTTTGAGTCACTGTCACTATCATCATCTTCATCAGATAAGAAACTATCTTCTCTTGAGTAGAATATTTTCTTGAAGACTTTTATTTTATCTCCTTTCTTGTTTCCCTTTCGATATTTCTCTTCTTTCTTGGGAACTTCTTCTTCATCACTATATGAATTCTTAGAATAAGGGAATTTGGAAGCAAAGTGACAAATTTTACCACAATTAAAACATTTCAAAGAAAGCATACCATTGTACTTGTCAGTTCCTCTCTTCAACTTCCTTACAAAGTTGGCCATTTCTTCATCTTCTTCTAAATAATTGCTACAACTGCAATTTGACTTTGGATTTTTCTTATTTTTCTTTGTCTTCTTGGATGATTTGAAATATGATTCCTTTCTCGGTGGATTATCCTACTCTATTCTAATTTTATTGTAGCTCAGGTGACATGCTATCACAACTCTCTTGTTGTAGTTTATTTTTTTTACCTCATCAACGGTGTTGGGTGCCCTTTATTTTGGTAGTGGTTCATAGGCCTAAGGTGTTGGCTCAAAGCCTTTACATTAAGCTCTAAGCATGATACTAGGGTTTTAGGTAGCTTCTTGTGAATTTTTTGTTGTTTCGAGGGTGTGTTTATCCCACACACCTTATTGAATGTATGTGGGGGCTAGATGTTTGGTTTTTTCTCACAGACATATTTCTCCCTTGCACATCAATGAATTTTTTTTAAAGGGACAAATTAGTTGACATACAGTCACATCTCTCTCATTGTCATTTTTTTTTTCTTCATTGATGGTGTTGGGTTCCCTCTATTTTAGTAGTGGTTTGTAAGATGTGTGGACAAACCTTGGGAATTTATAGTAATGAATGAGATACTAATGATCCCAATATTGAAATATAAAATGGAGAATGTGAACATGTTCATGGCATGTTTCAAGATAAAAATGGTATGGCATGTGATGCTCTGGAACTTCATGATAACATTGATATCACTTTTTCTTCAACTATAGTACAAAATTAAGGATATGTCGCATCCAACACTAACCGTGGGTTCAACGATAGTCAAATTATTGGTGATAAATCAAATTGAAAGGAAATTATCCTTCATCTATGCTTAATGAGGTTATGTGAATCAAGTATGATATTGAAGAACATGAGTGGCGAGTAATTGGGGTCATAACATTGGTTTCTCTCATCAATGACAAAATTATGAAATTTTTCCATGAGGAACCAACAAAGGAGGTTGAAATAATAGGTTTACATAGGAAACTATAAGAAAATTATGATGATGAAATAAATAAAAATGCAACACTAGGTTTTGAGAAAATAAAATTATAATAAATAAGGATCCCTTAAAGATTTTGGTCCTTTGTATTTCACTAGCATTCCAAGGTACCCAAATTCATGTCTATCTATATGTATATGGATGAAACTCAGCCTAAGATTTTGAGGTCAAATTGTTACATCTATATTTGAACATGTGAAACGAATCCATACACTAATGGAGGGTATGAAGGCTGAGCATAAAGATATAATCATAAAATTGTTTGTGTAGATATTTCAAGTAAAGACATTGATGTGGTATAATAACTTGGAGAAAATGAAATAAAACGTTAGTATGAATCAGAAAATGATTTCAAAACTTGGTGGGGTAATAAGGGAGATTACATTCCAAAAGAGATAATCGAATACCCCGAATTAGATGATGAACACTCCCTTGAAATTCCAATAGTAAAAAATCCCTAGATATTATCAATGCCTATGAAAATTAGCCGAAATAAATAAATCATTATATATTTAAGTAAAAATAATATCCCTTGGATGATGTTGGTTTCCAAAAATACAATGATAAGACAATTCTTTGTTATTGTTGTGACCAAAGATAGAAGTGAAGTAAGTCTAGTATGTTATTATAAATTGACAATGGCAATGTGATTTTGTTTCTTTGTCATGTGAGACACAATGAAAAGAAGGGTAATTCTATGGAAAAATATTATAAAATGTTTGACATCGCGATTTCAAACCCCTCATGTTTAATCCTTAATGTTGTTGAAGAAACAAAAGAAATTTGATGGAAATAAAAACATTAAATTGTTGCCAAAATTGTGCCCTCTAATCGACAAAGTGAAGATTGGAATTTATGTCAACATTATAACAACAAGTGTTTATATCATGACCCTCTATATGGATTAACATGACCGTGAGAGGATTAAAGTAGGAAGATATGAAGAAAGTCTTGAAACCTTGAATAACCATCCACATATTGTAGAAATGAAGAATGAGATGATGCACATGTGCGAAAGAGTATATGAGCAGTTAAAGTTAGATAATGCGAAGCATGGTTATGTAATTTTTCACAAGAATATGAATCAAACAATATCTTGTCACTACCCCAACATATGAAAGATCTGGATTTTTAAATTCGATATGTTCTTATCAATTTGGCTATGATAGCACGATTCCTTCCCTTTCCCTTATATTTCATGTTGTACAATAAGGTCATCATATGGGAGAATATGGTAGTAATCATGAAAAAATAATAACTATCACATCAAAGGTATACATTAACTATCAACAAGGGGTTCATCGTTGAGCATGAAGTTCCTAATATTATCTATGGTCTAGGAAGGGAAATTGGCAGAATTTCTCCATACCATTCCCAAAGACTATGATTGTTGGCTTGTCAAGATTTCATTCCTCCACATAGATCTAATGTCATCATCATCATAAATACTCCACCATTATTCTAACTACATAGATATTCAAAATAAGTTTCATTGTAGACTTCACTTTTCGAACAATGTTCGAAACAATGGCTATTTAATGAAATCTAGAATCACTTGGGGTCATCACTGGAATCATCCTTGGATTGGTTGAGCATTGTGGTTGAGATTAATTCTTTGACCATTGTGTTTAGGTCAGGTAGCTACCAATAATTAATATTATTATTATAAATTAGGAAACAATGGGTGATGGGGAAATGATATCAAGTAAATTGGCTTAACTATTAGGGGGTTGGAATTTATCTTCGTTGATTTAGTAGACAGATTAGGGGGCTTATTACTAGGTGGAGGAAAACATATTTAAGTCTATTTAGATATATTTTACTGAGATATATGGGTTTCCAATGATTTTCTTAAGGGTTAAATTAGGGAATTGGAACAAAAAAAAAGGAAGTTGGTTGTTGATAGGAAAATACCAGAAAAATTAAAGGAAGACAAATATGACTCTCAATGGAGATGAGAAGACAAAATAATTCAACCAATGTGCCAAATTCCAATCACAATAAAAATGTAAATAAAATTTTGGAAACAAAAATGAAGATGGGACCTCAACTCATAGTTTCTTAAAACCATCCATGTGAGAATTAAAGACACACAAAATGAGATCTGCCCAGGCTTAACATGGAGACTTACAACCATGTTGAATTGATTTTTGAATTGTCAGTGCTCACGGTGTGCCCTTGATCTCCTTCTTTGACGTTCCCTCCTCTCTCTGGCGTGCCCTCGATCTCGACCTTCTCCTTGCATTCCCTCCTCTCTCCGACATGCCCTCAACCTCCTTCTCTTTGCACGCAGGTTTCAAATGGCATTCCCTTTTCCTCCTCTATCCGACGTGCCCTCGATCCCAGCCTTCTCCTCGCGTGCCATCCTCTCTACCCTTGACCTCCTTCTCCTTCTCCTCGTGCACAGGTTGAAATGATTTCTCCTCCTTGCGCGTGTTGAAATGTAATTTGTTTTGTTTGTTTGAAAATCATGTTTTGTTAATTTTTTGTTTTGTTTTTGTGTTTATTATAGTTATATATAATATAATATATATATTATAATTTATATATTATATAATATATATAATTTATAAATTATATATTATAATTTATATAATTTATCAATTATATATATTATATATAATATATTATATATAATATATTATAATTTATATAATATATAAATCAATCAAATAACTCAATAATGGCTAAGAAATTAAGTAAATTGACCATGTCTAAGTAATAGTAGATCAATTATGTCCTTCATCTTTTCGATGACTATCTTCTAGTCCAAAACAATATTTGACAAGTATGATGTCAAAAAGGGGGGAATCATATGGAAAGGTCATTTTTCCACCCAACCAATGAAACCTCCTAAATTAGGTTCTACCACCTGAGTATGGGCTCAAGCTCAATGAGGGTGTAGGATAAAACAATGAGTACTCAAACATATCACTCACCTATATCATAAGTGCTTAGCCCACAATACCTAAGCACTTTTATAAATTAGTGTTTGGGTCCTAGTGCCTAGCCCACAAGACCTAAACATAGTGTTTAAGGTCTAATCCCTTATGATTTTTCTTTGAATGATGTTTTGAGCCAAAAACATCATCCTTTATGCACCAAACCTTACCTTAAAATTAGGCTTGTATACCACTCATGGGAAAAATATTTCTTATGAAGGTCTTGTCTTTGGTTAAGGCCCTATGATTTTCCCATGAGCCACAAAAGCAATGTATAGGACCTACAATCCTATTTTTGTCCCTTTACAATGTCTTGAATGAAGATACCCATCCCTAATGGTTTTTGGCCTTGAAGAGGTGCACCCACGTTAAAACCTCCGCCCATCCACCTCAAATATAAACATATAAGGGATACAACTTTTTGCGGGGTTTCCATAAAAACCTCCTCTATAAGGTGTTCTCCTTGCGTTTCTATATGCAAGTCTTTTTTTGTTTCTGATTTTCTAGAGTAAAGAGGCATATTTCTTCATGATTCTATTCTTCCATGAAACCTTTGCTTATATTTCCTCAATATAAAGCATATTGTCTATTCCATTTTCCAGAAAAATGGCTCGCTCTACGTCTTTTCTATGTGGAGTTGGATTTCCCAGGATTGTAAAGTTGAAGTTTCACTATTTTATGTTCAATGTTGAAGTTGGATTTCTATATAATGGTTAGCTAAATTTCAATTATTGAGAAAAGCGATTTAGTTGACTAAAGATACAAATGCATTTAATTTACACAGCTCTCCTCATTGCATATAGAGTAATTCTTCAAAACATTATAAGAGTTCTAATATGCTTTCTAACATACCTAATTAGGAAAACATAACACCAGACTCTCTATAAAATTTTTGATATGAAATCTACTAGATATTGAAAGACATCTCACTAAATAAAGTAACAACAAGTACATATATATGAAACTCAAATCACATCACTATTTTTTACTCTCAAATAGAACAATACACTAAAAGCTTCAAACCCTTCCATTCACTAGAACAATAGACTAAAAGCTTCAAACCCTTCCATACACTAAAATTCTATACCCCTGACTTATTATATAAGTGAAGAAGAGAGTCTAAGATTTACAAAGATAGCCCCAATGAAAATCTGGATCAATCTCGAAATAAGCCTAAACCTTAGATTTATTTTTGGCCTTTTGGACTAGCACCTTCACTCTCTATGAAAGAATTATTCCTAGGAAAGTGTGCCCAATAGATGAGAGTGAAAACAAGTATGCATGTATCTCCCTTTTCTAGGTTTCTATACCTCATCTATGCTTGGAACCTTTGCACAAAGAAACACACCATAATTAAACAAAACAATAGTCTACTTAATGTAAAAAATAGAACGTATTATAAAGAATGAAAATGAAGTGTTGCTTGACATGTATGGAAATAGCCAAAAGTATAACGAACACAATCTTGGCATGTGCATTCTAACACTACATACATATCCATTGCAATTATTTCTCCTAACATTACTATTGCACACAAACATGGTGCAAACCACAAGTTGATCCTTCTACATCTCGATTGTCCCCTCTACAACTAGGGGATTGATTAACCAATTGACCATCAATGATCATAAAGAAATATGAATCTATTCCTCATCTACAAGAAACAAAACAATCAATCAAATGAACACAAGAATTTTTACCCTCGAAACCAAAATAAACCATCTTTGAATGGGGCTCAATATTTCATTCGACTACCTCTAGTTACAATGCTAATAATTCTTCTCTCCTTGGGCAAAGGATCCATTGGGAGTTATTTATTTCTTCATATCATTTTCATCACAAAATAACATAATCTCTCCCTCTCCCTCTCTCTCTCTCCCACCCTATATACATTTTAACATGGGTAAGGGAAATGAGTTTTGGCCTTGAACCATGTACTTGGAAAGAAGGCCCATATGCTAATCATTCATCTCTCCTTGGCCAAAGGATCCATTGGGAGTTATTTATTTATTCATATAATTTTAATCACAAAATAACATAATATGTGCCTCTCTCTCTCTCTCTCTCTCTCTCTCTCTCTCTCTCTCTCTCTCCTTGTGCCTCCCTTCCACCTCCCTCACTCCTTCCCCTCTCAAAATATCTCTCTCCTCATGCCTCCCTTACACCTCCCTCTCTCTCTCTCCCACCCTATATACATTTTAATGCAGGTAAGGGAAATGAATTTTGGCCTTGAACCATGTACTTGGAAAGAAGGCCCATATGATAATCATTCTTATCTCCTTGGCCAAAGGATCCATTGGGAGTTATTTATTCATTCATATCATTTTAATCACATAATAACATAATATGTGCCTCTCTCTCTCTCTCTCTCTCCAATATNCCTTACACCTCCCTCTCTCTCTCTCTCCCACCCTATATTCATTTTAATGCAGGTAAGGGAAATGAGTTTTGGCCTTGAACCATGTACTTGGAAAGAAGGCCCATATGATAATCATTCTTCTCTCCTTGTCCAAAGGATCCATTGGGAGTTATTTATTCATTCATATCATTTTAATCACATAATAACATAATATGTGCCTCTCTCTCTCTCTCTCCAATATCTCCACCTTCCATCTCTCTCTCTCTCCACCTTCCTTCATCTCCCTCCCAATATCTCTACCTTCCTTCATCTCCCTCCCTCTCTTTATCTATCTCTCCCTCTCTCACTCCTTCCCCTCTCAAAATATCTCTCTCCTTGTGCCTCCCTTCCACCTCTCTCTCTCTCTCTCACTCCTTCCCCTCTCAAAATATCTCTCTCCTTGTGCCTCCATTCCACCTCCCTCACTCATTTCCCTCTAAAAATATCTCTCTCCTCATGCCTCCCTTACACCTCCCTCTCTCTCTCTCCCACCCTATATGCATTTTAACATGGGTAAGGGAAATGTGTTTTGGCCTTGAACCATGTACTTATAAAGAAGGCCCATATGCTAACCATTCTTCTCTCCTTGGCCAAAGGATCCATTGGGAGATATTTATTTATTCATATCATTTTAATCACATAATAACATAATATGTGCCTCTCTCTCTCTCTCTCTCTCTCTCTCTCTCTCTCTCTCTCTCTCTCTCTCTCTCCACCTTCCTTCATATCCCTCCCAATATATCCACCTTCCTTCATCTCCCTCCCAATATATCCACCTTCCTTCATCTCCCTCCCTCTCTTTATTTATCTCTCCCTCCCTCATTCCCCTCTCAAAATATCTCTCTCCTTGTGCCTCCCTTCCACCTCTCTCACTCCTTCCCCTCTCAAAATATCTCACTCCTCATGCCTCCCTTACATCTCCCTCTCTCTCTCTCCCACCCTATATACATTTTAACGCAAGTAAGGGAAATGAGTTTTGGCCTTGAACCATGTACTTGGAAAGAAGGCCCATCATCAATGTGATAAGCCTTAGAATTGGGCCCATATCACAATATATACCAATACAAATATGTTATCATAAGGGTATGCCATGTAGTCTAGTGTTGATGAATGGACCATCTACCTTAAATATAGCATTTAGAACCCAATCCCTTAAATTTTAGAAACAAAGCACTTCTTATGTTGAGAGGCCCATCCTTGGTGAACCAAATATTAGAATATATCCCACTCTTGGGACATAATTACTTCTATAAGGGATGTTTCATGGTCCAAGTAGTTGTGCATGGTCCATGTGACTTAGATGATACCTTATGAAAGGCATGTATCATGGTTTAAGGTGCTATGCATGGCCTACAAGCCATAGAAGCATCATTTAGGGCCTAAGACCCTTGTTCTTTTTACCTTGAATGTTTCATGGTAAAAACCCAAGTCATTAGCATCTCAAATAAGTGTTTATGAGGGAGAATAGACGTGTTCATGGTTTTCAAAATATTAGAATTGTACATGTATACCACCCTTGGGAAATTGATACATTACGAAAGGCATGTGTCATGGTTAAAGGTGTTATGCATGGCCTACAATCCATAGAAGCATCGTTTAGGGCCTAAGCCCCTTGTTTTTTACCGTGAATGTTGTCATGGTAAAAATACAAGTCATTAACATATCAAATAATTGTTTATGAGGGAGAATAGACGTGTTTATGGTTTTCAAAACCTTAGAATTGTACATGTATAACACCCTTGGGAAATTTATACCTTACGAAAGGCATGTGTCATGGTTTAAGGTGATATGCATGGCCTACAAGCCATAGAAGCATCATTTAGGGCCTAAGCCCCTTGTTTTTTACCTTGAATGTTGTCATGGTAAAAATACAAGTCATTAGCATCTCAAATAATTGCTTAAATCTAACATTTAGAACCCAAGCCTCTAAATTTTAGCACCAAGGCATTTCTTATGTTGAGAGGCCCACCCTTAGTGAACCAAATATTAGGTGCTTGATTTTAGTTGGTTGTTGTTACTCAAATGACTGGTCATGAAACTGATGGTGTTTCGACTCGACTCTTTAAACCATGCAAGAGGAAAATGAAATGAAATAATTTCAACTTTGATAAAAACTGGCTATGTGTAATATTTGATCCCTTTGCAAGGGATCGTCAAGTAGTCTTGAGCTAGTAGAAAACCTCAAAAAGGTCAAAATATTCATTTCAAAATGGGCTTTTGATAAAATATGCAAAGAAGATCAAGCTTTCATTTCACCAGAGAAGGAAATAGTTGAGATCTATGCCCAAGACATTGTCTCAAGTTTTGAGGAGTGTGATAAGAGTATATTGAAGACTCTCAAAAATACTAAGAGGAAACTAGGGTTGAAAACTAGGGGATTTCAATAAGGGAGGATTAACTATTTTCTCCATAACATTGAAGATGCTAGATTGACAGATGTGGAGCCTTTAAATATCTCCCCGACCTGGAGAAATTTGAGGACCAGGGAGGAGAAAATGGCTAAGAGGCTCAATATATTTCTGGTGTCTAAGCTAATCATGGTTGATCCTAAAAGAATTAGGTCTTGGGTAGAGGTTAGAGGAGACTCTGATCTTCTACCAATTCTCCTTCAAATAGAAAAGGAATGGGGAAATAATTTTATCCCTTTTAAATGTAATTCCCAACGGTTAAAATATGAGTAGTTTACAATTCTTGTAACTTCTGAATGAGTAAGATTTGATCCCTTTGCAAGTTATCATCAAGTAGTCTTGATATAGTAGAAAATTATTCATTTTATTGATAACATTGCCCCTTTTACTTGGTGCTTCTTCATTGAGGGGATATTCCATGTGTCCTCTTTATTGGTAGCATGGGAAAAATCCTCCCATGTTTGGATTCAAAGCTTTCTTATTGTTCTATTTGGTTTGATAGAGTTTCCTTTTCTCACTTTCACTTCAATTAGGTAGTGATAAGCCAAACCTACTACTTGCTCCATGTTCACTCTAACAAGGAAAATTGAATCATATCTTTAAAAAACTTTGTTAATGACCTATTCTCCACAGTGACACAAGAACAAAAGAAAGATACATAATTATGTTAGTTAGTATAGATGCATGCATCTACTATAACCATGCCAAATTTCAGTGCATACAAGCACAAACTGAAAATATTTCAATGTTGGCCCCATTCACAGGTCACTCTGTTTGGGGTCAAATTAAAGCATAATTTCCACTAATTGGTAAATGGAAAAGATTGAAAATCAACCAACACTTATTCTAGTAATCAACACTGGCCATGTTCCTATATCTAATCGTTCCTCTCATTGGTCACCTTTTCCTTCTTAGTTCTCACACAGACATATATTCTTTGACCCCTTTTCATGAATTAACCTCGATAAATATTTATGGACTATATCACAAGTTTGTTAAAACACATTAATGCTCAATAGACAAGCACTCAAAAAATTGCACAAGCTTTGTCGGTTATTTGATAATATTTTTGATTTTTTCTCTCGTCTAAGCTATTGACCATATTCCACTTATTGACCACCCAATTAAAGACCATTCACTTATGTGGGTATAATAGGAGTAATATTTGAGTCTTGAAACCCTCCCATACTGTCAAGGCATGCATCTAGTGTAACCACACCAAATTTCAATGACTACAGGAAACGTTTGAGAAAATTTCAACGTTGGCCCCATTAACTGGTCACTTTACAGGGTCAACAAGAATCAACACTTATTATAGTAATCAACACTGGTCATGTGCCTATATCTAATTGGTATTCTCTTTGGTCACCTTTTCCTTCTCAGTTCTCACACGACCATGTCTTCTTTGACCCCTTTTCATGACCTAACCTCGATAAATATTTATGGACTATATCACAATTTTGTCAAAACACATTAATGCTCGATAGAAAAGTACTAAACAAATTTCACAAGCTTCATCAGTTATTTGATCTTATCTTTGTGTTTTTCTCTCATCTAAGCTATTGACCATATTCCACTTATTGGCCACCTAGTTACAGACAATTTGCTTATGTGGGTATAATATGAGTAATCCTTGAGTCTTGAAACCCTCCCATACCGTCAAGGCATGCATCTAGTGCAACCATGTCAAATTTCAATGACTACAGGAAAATTTTGAGAAAATTTCAACATTGGCCCCATTAACTAGCCACTTTGCGGGGTCGACGAAAATCAACACTTATTCTAGTAATCAACATTGGTCATGTGCCTATATCTAATTGGTCTTCTCTTTGGTCACCTTTTCCTTCTTAGTTCTCACACGAGCATGTCTTCTTTGACCCCTTTTTATGACCTAACCTTGATAAATATTTATGGACTATATCACAATTTTCTCAAAACAAATTAATGCTCAATAGACAAGTACTCGAAAAATTGCACAAGCTTCGTCAATTATTTGATCTTATCTTTGATTTTTTCTCTCATCTAAGCTATTGACCATATTCCACTTATTGGCCACCTAATTATAGACCATTTACTTATGTGGGTATAATATGAGTAATATTTGAGTCTTGAAACCCTCCCATACCATTAAGGCATGCATCTAGTGCAACCATGTCAAATTTCAATGACTACAAGAAACTTTGAGAAAATTTTAACGTTGGCCCAATTAACTGGTCACTTTGTGGGGTCAACGAGAATCAACACTTATTCTAGTAATCAACACCGGTCATGTGCCTATATCTAATTGGTCTTCTCTTTGGTCACCTTTTCCTTCTGAATTCTCACATGACCATGTCTTATTTGACCCCTTTTCATGACCTAACCTCGATAAATATTAATGGACTATATCACAAGTTTGTCAAACCAAATTAATGCTCGATAGACAAGTACTCAAAAAATTGCACAAGCTTCATTGGTTATTTGATATTATCTTTTATCTTTGCTCTCATCTAAACTATTGACCATATTCCACTTATTGGCCACCCAATTACATACCATTCTCTTATGTGGGTATACTATGAGTAATCTTTGAGTCTTGAAACCCTCCCATACTGTCAAGTCATGCATCTAGTGCAACCATGTCAAATTTCAATGACTACAGGAAAAGTTTGAGAAAATTTCAATGTTGGCCCCATTAACTGGTCACTTTGTGCGATCGATGAGAATCAACACTTATTCTAGTAATCAACACTGGTCATGTGCCTATATCTAATTGGTCTTCTCTTTGGTCACCTTTCCCTTCTCAGTTCTCACATGACCATGTCTTCTTTGACCCCTTTTCATGACCTAACCTTGATAAACATTTATGGACTATATCACAAGTTTGTCAAAACACATTAATGCTCGATAGACAAGTACTCGAAAAATTGCACATGCTTTGTCGATTATTTGATCTTATCTCTGATTTTTTCTCTCATCTAAGATATTGACCATATTCTACTTATTGGCCACCCAGTTACATACCATTCACTTATGTGGGTATAATATGAGTAATCTTTGAGTCTTGAAACCCTCCCATGTCGTCAATGCATGCATCCAGTGCAACCATGTCAAATTTCAATGACTACTGGAAAATTTTGAGAAAATTTCAACGTTGTCCCCATTAACTGGTCACTTTGTGGGGTCGACGAGAATCGACACTTATTCTAGTAATCAACACTACTCATGTTCCTATATCTAATTGGTATTCTCTTTGGTCACCTTTTCCTTCTCATTTCTCACATGTCCATGTCTTCTTTGACCCCTTTTCATGGCCTAACCTCGATAAATATTTATGGACTATATCTCAAGTTTTTCAAAACACATTAATGCTCGATAGACAAGTACTCAAAAATTGCACAAGATTCGTCGGTTATTTGAGCTTATCTTTGATTTTTTCTCTCATCTAAGCTATTGACCATATTCCACTTATTGGCCACTAGTTATAGACCATTCACTTATTTGGGTATAATATGAGTAATATTTGAGTCTTGAAACCCTCCCATACCGTCAACGCATGCATCTAGTGCAACCATGTCAAATTTCAATGACTACAGGAAAAGTTTGAGAAAATTTCAACGTCGGCTCCATTAAATGGTCACTTTGAGGGGTCGAAGAGCATCAACACTTATTCTAGCAATCAACACTGGTCATGTGCCTATATCTAATTGGTATTCTCTTTGATCACCTTTTCCTTCTTAGTTCTCACATGACCATGTCTTCTTTGACCCCTTTTCATGACCTAACCTCGATAAATATTTATGCACTATATCAAAATTTTGTCAAAACACATTAATGCTCGATAGAAAAGTACTAAAAAAATTGCACAAGCTTCATTGATTATTTTATCTTATCTTTGTGTTTTTCTCTCATCTAAGCTATTGACCATATTCCACTTATTGGCCACCCATTTACAAACAATTTTCTTATGTGGGTATAATATGAATAATCTTTGAGTCTTGAAACCCTCCCATACCATCAAGGCATGCATCTAGTGCAACCATGTCAAATTTCAATGACTACAGGAAAATTTTGAGAAAATTTCAACATTGGCCCCATTAACTGGCCACTTTGTGGGGTCAATGAGAATCAACACTTATTCTAGTAATCAACACTGGTCACGTGCCTATATCTAATTGGTCTTCTCTTTGGTCACCTTTTCCTTCTTAGTTCTCACACACGCATGTCTTCTTTGACCCCTTTTTATGACCTAACCTCGATAAATATTTATGGACTATATCACAAGTTTTTCAAAACACATTAATTCTTGATAGACAGGTACTCAAAAAATTGCATGAGCTTCATCGATTATTTGATCTTATCTTTGATTTTTGCTCTCATCTAAGCTATTTACCATATTCCACTTATTGGCCACCCAGTTACAGACCATTCACTTATATGGGCATAATATGAGTAATATTTGAGTCTTGAAACCCTCCCATACCGTCAAGGCATGCATCTAGTGCAACTATGTCAAATTTCAATGACTATGAGAAAAATTTGAGAAAATTTCAACATTGGCCCCATTAACTAGTCATTTTGAGGGGTTGACGAGAATCACCACTTATTCTAGTAAGAAACACTGGTCATGTGCCTATATCTAATTGGTATTCTCTTTGGTCACCTTTTCCTTCTCAGTTCTTACACGGCCATGTCTTCTTTGACCCCTTTTCATGACCTAACCTCCATTACGAAAATATCTTCATTAATGAATTCCAATGTTTTATAACAATTCATGCGCATGTGCATGAATTCATAATTACCGTCTCATTTCGTTTCGAGATTTATCTCTATTATGTCATGCCTCTTTTGATCATTGTTCGTGTTTTTATCACCAATATGAGTATTATTGCCATTAATTTAGGTTAGTTTATAGGTTAATTTAGTTTAGTTTCATTTATAGGTTAATTTGGTTTGTAAATATTTGTTGATCAATCGTAAACAGACCTTTTCTCAAACAACCCTCCCATAGGTATTCAATTCTTAATTTTGATTAAAATAAAAATTAACAACATGTAGCATAGGATATCAAAACATGAAATAAAACTTAAAAACATGTAATTAACCCACATAAAAAATTATTTAAAGAGATTAATTCTTACAAATCAAAATATCTAGTTACGTACCTCATCCAACGCAACAATTGTATCATCCTTCTTCTGTATCTTCTTCTTGATCGTCCAAATCGACATCTGTATCAACATCCGGTTAAGAAACAATGTTGAAAGGATTGATGATATCATCATCATCATCAATGTCATTTTCGAGCATATCTTCATTGATATCATCATCAAGAACTGACATATTGTCTCTTATGTCTGGTTCATCTTCTCTGTCTTCTTCATCCGTCGACCCATATTCTTCCTACTCTAGCTCTACATAATATTCTTCATCTACAATATACTTACTGGCCTTCCTCTTGGATCATATCTAACAAAAAATGACCAATCGATCTTACCTGGAACCTTTGAGTAAAAGACTTCTTCACATTGACTTGGAAAAACATAGCGAACATTTGCTTTTTCAAAAACTGTTATTTTAATAATCGAAAATCCATTGGCATGTTGAATAACAATTATTTCCTCATGATGTTCATGCTTTCATAAACTATACCATTTAACATCGAACAAAACTAATTTGAAGGAATTAAAGTCACACTCAATTATATCATTCAAAAACCCATAGTATCTATTTTCATATTCTCGAGGACGTCTGTCACTCCTAGAGGAAACATTAGTGACATGGAAGACTGTAGTTATCCCACTATCATAAGTTTTCCTAGTTTCATCCAACTGTTTGATGCGAAATTTACGACCATTGCACCACATATCGTTGTGGCGTTTCAACTGCAATATGCCAGACATGTAAAAGATGCATTGGAAATTAATAATAAACAATTTTATATAACTTGGAAAGTATAATATGAAAAACACACACCTACAATCACATTAATATAATATAAAATAACTGAATAAAATGGGTGAATTTTCTTGCCTTTCCATCTTTCAAACAATATGTTGAATCTATTTCCCTCTGTGTAACATCAAAAGCTCCATTACGATGAGCTTCTCTAACCAATTCAAACAATTCTTTCCATGATAACCTACCGACATGACGTTGTTTACATCTATCAATTCATACCTTCATCCAATCAAGATTGTTTGAAATGTATAAATGTAGTGCATCCCAATCTTGAGCAACTGACCAATCAAAAAATCACAATTCACCAATATTAAATATTAGTTATAACCATGGTAAACATTAATAAATGATGACCAAATAAATATTAAATGAGTATGATCTTATACACAAAAAACAAAAAATTATATTTATTACAAATATCCACAATTTAATTACCTCTCACTTTCTTCATTGTACCTTTCCCCAGCAAATGCTCCCCTTCAATTTTTTTGATGGAGTTCACATCCCAAATGCAATCTACTACATGCATAGCTTGCGCTGCTAATTTAAGAAGATACTGACTAATATACACCATGGATTCATATACCATATATCCCTCCACCATATAACCCTCAAGACATGCTCTTTGTCTAACCAAAGTCTTCAATGATTTCAAGTGACTCTCCACCATCCACATTGACTTTGTGTGTATAGGTCCACACATTTCAATCTCCTCAACTTGGTGTATGAGGTAGTGTTCTTGTGCATTGAAAAATGCTAGAGGTAGATACTTCTGCATTTCACACATTAGCCAAGGAATTTCTCTCTTTCAATACTTTATATCATCTTCATGGATTTCTTTCAATGACAACCATCTACAGATCATGATGCAAGAAAATAACATGTTTCAACAAAACATAATACATATTACATTACAAGTAAAACACATGTCATTAAGTACACCAAAAAATTGAAAAAACGTTTTGCATATATATTGCAGCTACTTACCTCATGTATTTTCCAAGATCACATATAACTTGTTTGACATTGTTGTCAAAGTCGTTTGGGAGAGATAGAGGTAGAACATACTGTAACAATAAAAACAAATAGTTAGTACTTGTTTCAAAACTAGACAAAAAAAATAAAAATCTCAAAAAATGTATACTACCAATACATAAATATGAATACTAAAATCATTAATTACCTTAATGAAGGTATGCCAATCATGTGTTTTTACCCCACCAAATTCACTTTTCTTCGTTAAGATATTCTTTATGTTTGAACAAAAACATGTGGGAAATTTAATTCTTTGAATGACCTCTTTTATACCATTGTTTTTCTACTCTGTTAATAACCATGGAAGGTTATTTTGGTCTCCATCACTATTTGATCAGATCACACTTTTCATTTCATGATTGGCTTCCTGAATTTCGTTACAAATTTTGACAATTTTTTCTTTATCCCTCATGCCATCTATGATTCACCATAATGTTTCTATCACATTCTTCCCGATATGCATTGTATCAAACAAATGAACTATTTTTATCTCCTCATAGTAAGGAAACCTCATGAGTTGAGTGGGATACCATTTCATTCCTTGTGGAAGCCCATTATTACTACCTTCACGACGATGACATTGATGAAGCATACAAAAAATCACAACACTTCATCAAATGCGGTAAAATAAATTGAATAATTGAAATAAAATTTCAAAACATGATTCCATTTACGATACATAAACAAAATGCGTACCTCAAGGATTAATTCTGTCATATGCCAACTTCCATAAGTGAGGTGTCATTCTTTATGGTTTTAGTACAGTCTCTTATTTCCCATTGAAAATATATTTTTCAGTAGTACGATACTTATGGTTCTTAGAGAGGAAGTGTATATACTCATCAAACACCTCCTTTCCTAAACTTTTTGATTGATGAGATTTCATCTTAGGACCACAAACTGGACATGCAAACTTACCCTTTGTTTGAAGACCTGCAACATATGGATTAATGTGAATTATTAATATACGAAAGGATTATTTAAAAAACATGCATGATATATTAAATTAATTATATACCATTCAAGCGTGCAATATGGAACATTACATACCACAAAAATGTGTTAGTCCCAGGGCATCATGAATTATCCATAAAATTATTCCACAGCATTGAAATCTTTTCTACCCAATTGGTTTACAGATGCCTTACATAGTGATTCTCTACTATAACTTTAGTAGCTCGTCTATAAGAGGCTCGATATACACATTCATATATTTAAATTGGTACTTACCTAATTGTTTGAAATTACATGAAATTAATACCATGGTATGTATATATACATAAATAAATACATAAAATATATTATGCAAAAAAAAGAGAAAAATGAAAAATTTACATTCAAAAAATTAATGTAAACAAGTACCTGGAACAATCATTGTCAACATTATGTGTTCCCTCTTTATTGACATCCAAGGAGGAATGCTATTGTTGATAAAAAAAAATAGGCCACATTGAGTAAATAGACCGAAGCTCTCCAAATGGATTAACACTTTCAGTTGCCAATGAAATCCTAAAATTACGAGGTTCATCTGTAAATTCTAGCCATTTTGCAACAATTTCCTTAAATGCATAACCATTTGCAGGGATTCGAAGAACACCATCTTCAATTCTCTTTCATGCACGGTAATCATAAACTGTGTTATGCTTTGGCACCTAAACAATCGCTGCAAACGTGGAATTATGAGAATATGCTAGAGAACCTTTCGAGACACCATTTTTGTTACTTGATCAGTTTGATATCTACTGATACTACATACCGGGCATTTTGTTTTCGACGCATGTTGTCCATAATATATAATATGACCATCGGACACACATCTATACTTTGATACTCCATTCCAATGTCTTTCATAATGTCATGTAAATCTCGATATGTATGAGGTAACATATTTGACGAGGGTAACAAAAATTCACCTAAAAAATCTAAAACATAAAAAATAACTAGTTAATGTAAAGAATAGTAATTGTAAATATTGCATTTTTATTTTACACATTAATAAACACTAAAAAAGGGGGGGAAAGTCAATCTTTATGTATATGTGATGAAACATAATACATACCTTAAGATTTGTGTCAAATAAGTTTTCGACAAATGATTCGTAACCTTTAAGTTCACCAACAACAATGTAGTGGAGATAATATTTTCTCTTGACCCTTTATAAAGTTGTTTATTTGCCTTTTCAATCAGAGGTTCATCATAAATACCATCACTATTGTCCCCATGATGCTCATTTGGATGACTGAATAAGTCTTGGATCATTTGATTTGTCCCATCATCTTGAACTATGTTATTATTGTCATCTACTTCCATGGGATCATTAACTTGATCTTCATTATCTGCTTCATGTTCGTCATCTTGTACAACATCATTTCTTCTACTACTTGGTGCTTTTTGCAGAATGTTAGGGGGAAAATCTAACTTTATAATTACAAACAATCATGCAAAATTAGTACATGTATAAAACAATATAAAAGTTTGAGAATACAATCAATATTAAAACAAATAATGAATATATATATATATACCATGGGACGATATTCATTTGATCCCCCGTCCATGTGCCCATATTTTCTACAATGTTTTTTAGTTGTTGCTATTAAAACTTTTTCGGGACGTCTAGTACAACAATTTTTGCAAGGGCAATAACATTTACCGTCACCCTTTTCACCCTCTTTAATTTTTTTCCCACCTCTAATGTTTTATGACATTATTCCCCACAGACATATACTGATGATTATCTTATAAAATTGATTGGTGTATAATAGAATATCAATTATATTTTTCCATTATAACATATGAAAAAAAAAACCTTTTTTTTGTTTGCCAAGAAGAACTTATACCCTTTTTGAACCATTGTTGTTATAGAAAACTTGTCACAACATCCGTAAAATGCAACATATTTATAGATTTTATAATGTTGCAATTTCGACGACAGTTGACCAAGTCAATGTTGACTTTGTCAAATAGTGGGTGACTGTTGGGGGGGGCGGGGGAACCTACTGTCCACACCGTCGCAAGAGTGACACACATTTGATGTCATCACAAGAGCGACAAACTTCAGAAGACGTCGCTCTTGCGATGATTTGAAAATTAAGTCGCACGTGTGACGATATTGGGAAGGATGGAGAAAAAAAGTTAAAATTTCCTCTATTTTTCGACAGTATGGCCAATTTGGCCATAACGTCGCAAGTAGATCGTCACAATTTTTCCAATATGTAGTAGTGGAAGATATCATCAATTCTTTGCCACACCTCTAGTCCCAAGCAGTAATGCATCATACCAAGGTCCTTCATCTCAAACTCATAGGCCAGCACATACTTGCATTCAACAATAAGGCTCTTTGTACCGATGATGATTAAATCATCAACATGGAAGACCTAAATCAAGGACTCACCATTAACAGTCTTGTAGTATAGGTTGGGATCAACAACACTTTTTTTGAAGCCCAAACTCATCAGGTGTACATCGATCCTTGCATACCAAGCTCGAGGTACCTACTTGAGTCCATACATGGTCTTCTTCAACCTGCACACATGAGACTTCTTCTCATGTATCATGAAACCATCTGAATTCTCGATATATACTTCTTCCTCAATCTCTCCAATGAGAAAGGTTGTATTCACATCCATATGATGTAATCTCCAACCCATGGATGTTGTAAGGGAAATAATCGTCCGGATAGAAGTGTATCGATCAAAAGGAGCAAATTTCTCCTCATAATCTATTCCCTCCACCTGAGATAATCCTCTAGCAACAAATATCACTTTGTGCTTCTCGATGCTCCCGTCAATTGTTTTTTTGATCTTATAGATACACTTGGAAGTCACTACAAACTTCCCCTTAGGTACCAGAACAATATCCCACACATCATTCTTCATGATGGACTGATACTCCTCCATCATGGTATCTCTCCATACTAGCTGACTAGATGCCTCCTCATTATAGGAAGGATCATAATCAATGATGTGGCTCATAGTTGTGGCATAGCACAAATATATTTGATGTCTCTTGCTCTCTCAAAAGGTACCATGAGAAGTTGCATGTCCTTCTTCCTCTTGTAGATTCTGACGAGCCCATGTAGGTCTCTTTTGACCTACTGCAATATATCTGGGAACATAAACTAGAGCTATAGGACCAACGAGATCAATTGGATCAATAGTCTCAAATGTCTCCCTCTAAACTGCTAGAGGGTGAGGGGGAGAAGGCACTATTTCTTCCTGTCTCTCATTATCAATCTCCATGTGAGATCCTCTAGATCTCCTGAAGGCTACCTCCTCCTCAAAGGTAACATCTCTTCTCACCTCAATCTGTCTCTGATCATGGATGTATATCCGATATGCCTTCGAAGACCCATTGTACCCCACAAATGTACCCTTTCTGCCTGAAGGGTCTAGCTTGGTATTTTTCTCCTTGGGTACATGAATGTATACTGGGCACCAAAATATCCTGAAGTGCCCAACCTCAAGTTTCAATCATGAACTATATCCATACTAGACATCTCATGGTTCCCTCATGGAACACATGTCTAATACATATCAAGGTTCCCTCATGGAACCAATGTCTTTTCTAGGACACATCGAGGTTACCTCATGGAACCAATGTCCCCCAAGACATATCGAGGTTTCCTCGTGAAACTAATATCTTGGTTCCTTCATTTGACCATCCTAGGCATGTGAGAATGAAGTTCACATTCCCTCCTAATAGTCCATACAGGACCCTCCAAGGAGAATGTCTCATGATGCTACCTCAAACATCAACACTCTCTCTCAACTAGGAAGGTGTTTTTCCATGATGTTTTCATCTAGTAGTCCATTGATTACTCTACAATCAACTAGTAGCACACATCTACTACCATACCATCGGTAGCTCAAATCATCTATCATAGTCTCTGTGATCAAACAGTAGCACACAACTACTTCCAAGTGATATGGTAGTCTCCATGGAAATCAACCAGTAGCACACAACTACTATAATTCCATCCAATAGAACATGACTACGCCAAGCCATAGTTGTACAAAACTATTGTCTGGTGATACACAATCACCACTAGTGGTACACAACCACTGCTAGTAGCACACATCTACTGTCCAGAGACACACAATCTCCACCAGTGGTACACAACCACCGTAGAGCACACACCTACTATCCAAAGACACCGTCTCTGCTAGTGGTACACAACCACCACATCCACACATTGAAACAAGATTCACGTGATATTGACTACATAGGGTTTGTCGCTGCTTCTCATGTCCATCTCAATCACTCCTCACCAAATACTCGTGTTGATATAGAACACTAACAACACCCATTTTCACAAGTAATAGGGCATGAGTAGATAATTCCATGTGGAACATCATAAGATCCATCAGAATATACATCCATTGAAACCCATGTACCCTTAGGTGTACTAAGCACCCAATCACATATATGATCACATGGAGAACTAGAAACATAAAATTCACTAGAGAGATTACATGCCTTGATAATTGTAGCACCACATTGTTGTACAATGGTAATAAATTCCCCATACAACTAAGCATTATTTGTAACAATTTGTCGCATTGGTTTCTCTCTTGCTTCAGTTACAATCGATGATGGATTGAATAACATCAACACCAATGGTATTTCCCTTAACCCTAATGGAAAATCTCATACCCTTCTCACATGCCATTGCCATAATCAATTCAAAAAACATCTTCATAGGGTCTCGAGGCATCACCATATTGTTCAAAGATGATCGACACTTCAAGCTAATTGATAAGGAAAATATTTATAGGATCAATTTTTTCAGTCATGTGGGTCTCCTTCTTCGGGCTTCTCCAATACTAATCGCTCCACCTTCCTAGCTCTTATTCTTTGCTTTATCATAGTTGAAATTCCAATTACCAGAAAATCCCACACAAACATGTTTATTATAGATAGGATCTGCTAGTGCATCTAAATCCTCCAAGGGATTCCTGATCCTGACCTCATTTCATGAATCCATGCACTACTCTCGCAGTATGTAATCACTGGAGAAGTTGTAGAGTATGTTGGTGTGGCTTTTGATGGGCGTTTTTGAAACAAATTGTCTCTATGGGGGCACATCCATAGATGGACCCAACAACATTTCTTATATGTTGGACCTTGCATGCCACATAGAATTCATGATGGGCGAGTGGTACATGCTCGACCACAGGCTGAGATAATTGTGGAGGGATAACCCCACGTATATCAGTGGGGAATCCTCAAATGACGAGGTAAATTTTGAAATTACAGAGATATTTTTATCTTGGGAAGGAAGGACAGATCCAACAAGAGAAATGGCAGCCTGACATGCTTTCTTCATGACTCTGGTGTTTGTACCCGTAGTGGGATTCTCTGAGATTCCCACATATTTGATTCTCGTCGGTTTATTCAATCAATTTCTTTCGGGCTTGGGACAAAATGAATATGGTGGACAACAAATAACTCACACTACTGCATACTTAGAAACAATCCACATTCAACCAATCTATTCTCACCTAAATTCTCACAGGCTTATATTTCTGTAACCCTCCTGTGAGGGATTCAAGCCCAGTCCCGCTCTGATACCATGTTGATTTTTCTATATGAGATGAAATTGTATATTCAATATATTATTACAATGATGAGTGTTCCATATATATAGAACATATGGTGACCATCCATGAAAGGATGTGTCCCTTGGATAATCAATAACTATTTATTATTATTATTATTACTTATTATATATATTATTTAATAATCAATAATTATATTATTAATTATTAATCTAGGAGAATGTCTTCCCACTATTTTCCAAACATCAACAACTTCTAGTGACATCGTTAACATGGCAGGATCATGAATTATTTTCTTGAAAGCAGATAGAAAACCATTTTGGACTGTGTAAAAATTATATGGGGCTTTATGCCTCCATAACACTGGGTACTAGCTAGAACTTGGTTCCTTCTTGAAATCAATGTTTCTTTCTCTAGGAAAGTCCTCATATATGTGATAATAAACTATAACAAAAACCAAATATGAAGACATGTATAATTTTTTAGATTTTCACATCCCCCCCAATTGAAATGAAATCACATTAGAGATTATGTGAGCCCGGTCAATTATGGAATTTTCATGAATAACATGGTGGAGAATATACACAATGTATTTTGGAATTGAGGTTGTAGACTCTAGTCCAATTATTTTGGAAAAATCTAGACAAACTCTTTATATGTGTACTTCAGAGAGCATACCTTCACCCATGTGGAATTGATGTCAATTCTTGGGCTTGTGAGGTAACTCTTGAGAAAATTTGTTCCTCCTCTGTGTTCTTTGAGAAAATATTTTTCCTCTGCATTCTTAAAAATCATAGCAGTGTTGGGAAGTCACAACATCCTCCTAAACACATAAGGGGACAAAGGAATTGATGACTTTCCTTGTATTTGGATGATTCTTCACTTTGTATCAAACTTATGAGCACACTATAGTATCAACTCTTGGAATTACACTACCTCTGGTACACACTTGACTAATGAAGTGCCTAAACTCCAAACTTTGTTCAATTCCTTCTCTACAGGAGGGAGAGACAAATACCACTTATATGTCTGTGACCACTGAAGTTGGTGGTCTTCACGTCCAAGGGTGTTGAAAGTGTCTCTGCAATACAAGTATTTCCTTTTATTTAACATGTCTTTAGGTAGATTTTATTTTTTAATAATAGGTATCACTCATGCCAATATAATATTTTACAATAGGGCATTTAACTCTTTATTTATTTTACCACATATTTCCTTGATTATCAACTACCATAACTCTTATTTCAAAGTTGTTGGTTTGCACGATTTGATTTTGGATTTATTGCAAAGATTTTATGAAGATCACGCCACTTAATAATGGTATTATATTCACACAAGTGGTGGCTGACATGGTGGAAAGGAAGTAAATTCCATTGGGAATAGTGATATGGTATTGAGAAACATGAAAAATGGTTAAGTATGGAAGTGCGAAGTGAGAAATGGAAAGTGAAATATGATGAATGCGGGATTGCGGGATGCATGATTGTGGGGTATGGAGAGAGAAAAGAGAAGTAAGAGTGACTCCTGCATCTGCAATGATGAAATAAGGCTTACGTATAAAAAGGATCATTTTTTAGGGTTGCAAAAGGGAGTTAGTCATCCCAGAGGACATGGAAATGCGGGATGCGGGACTGCTGATCTAGATTATTTACAAAACGAAATGAAAGAAAAGATATTCCAATGAAATACCCATGAAAATTTCCAGAAACAAATAAATGAAAAAATGCTTGATTTCTATTAATAAAATAATTCCAAAGAGACTGTAAAAATACAAAGTGCAAGACTCGCTAGAATGGTGGAAACTTTATCTCTGAGAAGAGATGTGACGACTATGCTCATTCGCAAGAAGATGATTACATTGAGGCTATGAAGGCATTTTTATGATAAACATGAATGCAAAAACCCTAGACATCCAAAAACTTAACCCTAGGATATGAAACACCAAAAGTCACGTGGGCCCCATTTGGGTAAGTTAGTACATTAACTTCCCAGGGTCGTAAATTTTGCATACGATCTCTGTTTTAGTTGTATGATAGCCCGTTGGAAAGGTCTTTTCGAGAACTATGCATTATTATGTCAAAATTGGACTCTTTCTATATTTTTACTATGGACCACCAAAAAAACACTGTGTATGGACCCAAAACGACCCTTGAAGTATAAAAATATGTGCTGACATGAAAAATTCCAAAACAAGCCAGTTGGATTAGGTGGGTAGCCACCAATCTCCACCTGGAATATGTGTAGGGATTCAGACAACCCCATAGGTTTAGAACCCACAATTACAATGAAGTAAAGAAGAACGTGTTGAAATAAAAATTGACAAGAGGAGCCAGTTGGAATAGGTGGGTGGCCACCAATATCCACCTGGATCAGTCCTCCCCCCTTAGGAAGCAATGGTCTCCACTGCGTTGAGTGCCCAGGGAAGAGGGGAAAGCATTTTCTGAATCTAAATCTTGGTGAGCTGTGTGCCTTATTGGAGAAGTTGTGCTTCTTGGTCTGTGGAAGGCTGTCACAAACCTGTTGTTGGCAAGGTTGAATCTGTTCCACCAACCTGCTCTCTCTGGGTTTGACGGGGCCTGGTGTAGGCACCATTGTAGGTGAAGAAAAAATATCTTCTTTCTCTTCGATAATCTATTTTTGTTGGATAGAAGATATTGAGGCTACAGTGGTTGTGGTGGTCTTCTGTGCATCCTCTGAATAGACTGTGAAGAGGATGAATTTTGTAATATGAGAGTTTACCTTGCGACATTGTTTTGGTGGAACAATAGTCAGAACTACCTCTGGTATCCTATAGAGATGAGCTCCTAGAGTAATAGACAACATGAGATTTCCACATATATGGTTGGACCAAAACAACATCATAGACATCAAGAAGGGAAACACACACTACCTCATCCTTGAAGGGATGGATGCCATAGGACAGGTGGCATTGTTGGCTGGCATGGAGATATTGTCCCTAGTGAAGCCACCTGATGTTGTATGGCTGTGGGTGTGGTGTTGTTGATAATCCCAACTGTTTGATGACCTTAGCTGAGATGCATTTTTCCTGTCTACCGTTATCAACAATTAAATGCAACAGGGTCCCCTTCACCCACATCTTTGAATGGAAGAGGTGCTCCCCCTCTTTAGGATCTACTGGTTCTTCTATTTGAAATGTTGTGGTTGCGAAAATAGTAGTGGGTTATGTGTTAATAATCTGTCTGTTTTCAATATTTTCTGGATTGAATTCTGAATTAGGGTTTGGATCCGTGTCTTTGACCTCAGCCACCAATGACTGTTTCGAGCGACGTTCATCGGTGTTGTGACAAGGGAGTTTTTGGAAGTCACACCACTTCCCAGTTTCATTCTTCATCTTTCCTTTACCGTTCTTGTCCTGTGTCTTGGACTGATTTTTTAGAGGTTGTTGGTTAGGGCCGTCTTTACCATTCTTTGGTTGTTGCATATTTGCAGACCCAAATTCCTATTTGTTCTGGTGCCTAAATTTCTACTCGATTTTGACAGCATATCGATAAAAAACTCCCAATGATGAGATGTTTAGGAAATCCATTTCGGTTTGGATGTACCTATGCAGAGCCCCGCGATATTTTAGAACTAGATGTCGCTCAGAGTCTTTGATACCCAACTTGGTGCGAAAGGCATGTAAAGTATTTGTGAACTGTGACATTGTTTGGCTCTTATCTAGCCATAGTGTGGTCCATATCATGTATTGATCTTCATAGTTATCAACAGGGTAGTACTGTTCGTTGACCGCATCCACAAAAAAATCCCAAGTGGGATTGACCCCATATATTCCAGATTCTTTTGTGGAACTTTGCTCCCAGTAAGTTTCCCACCAATGTTTGCCATGGGGGAGACCCTTGAGGAGTGTGGAGGTGATATTTTCCCTATTGGAAAAATTGTGGACAAAGAAATAACATTCTAATATATTTAACCATTTTCTAGGGCATCCACATCTATTTGACCTTCAAATATGAGAATATCAAAATTAACTTGTACCTTGAAGGGAGAGGTTCCTCCAAAATTTCCGCTTGATGAAGATGTGTTTGTTTCTATTGGTAGGCGTTGAAGGACGTGTGAAAAATTCTCCATCATTTCGTCCCTCTGTCGCGTGAGAGCTTTCTCAAGCAACAAGTTAATATAATCTTTTCCTCCTCCATTTTTCTTTTCTGCCGCCATCGAGGGTTTCTTGGGCATGAGAGAGTGATTTTACTCAAGAGAGACAAGCTCGAGACCCAAATGGATATACTCAGACCTTGTCGAGGACATGCACTGAAAAATAATCAAGAGTATCATTTTCTGATACCACTGATCCGTATTATTTTTGGAACGAAATGAAAGTAGATATATTCCAATGAAATACTCATGAAAATTGCCAGAAATAGAGAAATACAACAATACTTGATTTCCATTAATGAACGAATTGTAAAGAGACTGTAAAAATACATAGTGCAAGACTCGTTGGAATGGTGGCAGCTTTATCTCTGAGAAGAGATATTAAGTCTATGCTCATTCGCAAGAAGATGATTACAATGAGGCTCTGAAGGCCTTTTTATGATAAACATGAAAGCCAAAACCATAGAGATCCAAAAACCTAACCCTAAGAGATGAAAAGCCAGAAGTCATATGGGCCATGTTTGGGTAAGTTAGTACATTAACTTTTCAGGGTCGTAACTTTTCATACAATCTTTGTTTTAGGCGCGTGATAGCCCATTAGAAAGGTATTTTTGAGAACTATGTATTATGCCGTCAAACTTTGACTCTATCTACAGTTTGACTGTGGCACACAAAAACAACATTGTTTAGGGCCCCAAAATGGCCATGGAAGTACAAAAATATGTGCTGACATGAAAACTTCCAAAATAAGCTAGTTGGATTAGGTGGATGGCCACCAGTCTCCACCTGGAATATGTGTAGGGCTTCATACAACCCTAGAGGTGTAGAACCCACAATTACAAAGAAGTACAGAAGAACGAGCATAATTAAAATTGACAAGAGGATCCAGTTGGAATAGGTGGGTGGCCACCAATATCCACCTAGATCAACTGCATATCTAGGGAAACGATAAATGGAATCAAAGGGATGCCCCACATCCATAATGAGGAAATAAACTAAGTATGAAAAATGTATGAGGTGCATTATGCATGATGCAGAAATAAGAAGGTTTGTTTTTAGTGTTACAGGTTTGCAGATTGCATGACATGGGTATTTTCGGGATGGGGAGTGGATTGGTCTCCCACAATGAGACTCCCAAAACAAATAAAAATGGTTAAGTGTCAATATTTAGGTAAGAAAATAAACTAAGTATATACTTGTGGGTCTGCAAGTTTGCGGACCTACGGACTTGATAGTAGCTCGATCTACAACCTGCATTTGAAAGGGAAAAATGGTTAAATGTAGAATATATAGGAAACACAAGAGGAGAAAAGAAAAGAAAAGGATTGATCTATATACACTAACGTTGATCAACAAATGTAAATCATCAGTACCCTTGCCACAATTTTCCTTCAGAGTAAAATAATGATAATATGAAATATATAAAACTTCCCCCTAGTCCACAAAGTTGTTCAAGCCCCTGGAAAGCACCATCAAAGAATCCTGAGCTACAACTTTTATCGAACAAAAAGTCCTTGATCTTTTAATACATATTTGGAGAATGATCCTTCCTTACAAAACTAAAAATAACCACAACTCGTGAGAAAAGTTGAAAAGTTGGTACTTCTTTATCAACAAATAATCTATTGTTTTGAGACAACCAAACACCCCACATAAAAAGAAAATATAAAGCATTAAAAGGCATTAGGTTTGTCCTATTGAACTATATCTGAAGACAAATTGTAATATCTTCCTTATACTATAGGTCTCTTTGGTTCATCCATTTGTTAATGTCATGCGAAAATTACTAGGTAAAAGGGCATCGGACAAATAAATGATGAGTCAATTCCTCGACCTTCCTACAAATCATGCAGAAACCTGGTCCATGTATATTCATTTTCTATCAATTATCCCATGTTAGCATTTTATTCTGCAGTGCTAGCCACATCAATAGATTATTCTTCTTTGGCACCTTAACCTTCTAGATTCTCTTCCACCACCGAACCGAGGGTCCGTGTGCCACTGTCATGAAAGGCCAGTAACCTGATTTCATCATATACAAAACTCCCACCTTGTTCTTCATCCAAAGAATACTATCGGTCTACTTTTGAATTCTAATATGAACTCTTTTTAATTCATTGGTGAAGGTTTCCCATTCCCTCTTCCAATACCCTTCTAGACCCAAATCCATGTCTTTCTTCCAGGCCCGTGTACAAATGGTTGTTATAACCGAGTCACTGCCATATTTAAGAGTTATAATATTCCATCCTTGCATAAAATTAACAAGTTCATTTGATAATATTACCTAGTGCCCACAAGATTCTCCGTTTCCAACCTTCTATCCCAAGAGGATACCTATCTCTAAGAAAGATGACACTAGTGCCTTCCATTGTTTTGAACAATTTTTCCAATTCTTTTCCTCGCTTATTATCCAATTTAAAATAGATTCAGGCTCCAAGTAATTTTGACAAATCGATCTATTCCATATATTCTCCTTCGTTATCAAATTCCATATCAAATTTCCTTCTCGTGATGCTCCAAAGAAATGAATGTTTTTTGGTTCCCATCCCCCCTCATCGTTTAGTCTCAAAATTGATTTCTAACTTGTCCAATGGACTCCCTCATGTACTTCCTTACCACTCCAAAGAGAGTTGAAACAAATTTTCCTTATCTTTTCCATGACGGCTTTGGGGATATGAGCCAAAAACTACCAATAAATTGAGATTTATTCTAACACAACCTTCACCAGAGTCAAATGACCACCTCTTGACAACCAAAAATTTCACCACAAGTGAATATGTTTCTTTACCTTTCCTAAAATCCATCTCGAATCATACTACTTATAAGTGTTAGGTTTGAGCATATAGTCGAGATACTTAAACCCTTCACTAAACTTAGAATCTTGAAAATGAATATTTCTAAAAGCTTCTCTCTTGTCATATCATCCACA
>ML790066.1:221051-234504 GCA_009831015.1 Picea engelmannii
CTATTTTGATAATGCATTGAATCAAATGGGAATGAATGTTAGGGACATGACTTCCCTAACCCCTCACGTAGGTAGAATAATATGTTTTCTATGTAATAAAGGTCGACATTAGTAAATAATGCCTATGTAATAATGTGAACACATCTAATGTAAGAAGACTTAATAGAAGTTTCCACTTCTAGAAAGATATTCCTCTAGAATGTTCTCTAGAAGATAGAAATAGTATAAATAGGAGAAGACATGGGAAAGTTTTGTCTTGAGAATTATTTTGTAATGCTCTACTATGTTGGAGGTTTCCCCCTCGAAGAGGCAAGTGAAATTAGATTTATATAAATAAAGTATCATTTCTACTTGTTGTGCCTCTTTCGTCACCTTGGTGAGAAAAATAGAGGTGCTTGCAAGCTCAGTTGGGTCTGTTGAGCAGGACAGCTGCAATGAAAACAGTTAGGGAAAGAAAATAAAAACTACAATTAAGAATTAAACTAAGAAATGCAATAACAACTAAATTCATGAGCATAGGGACATAGAAACAAAAAGAACCAGAAGACCCATGTCACCAATGTTGAGGCTGATCTATTAGTGAAACAATACACCAAGAAGAAAGGGGACTATGAGTCCCTTCTTCCTCCAAGGGAGGGCTCTTGGACCCCCACTAGCTAGCTCTTCTCACAACAAAAGAAACATGGAAAATGATGAAAGAACTCTTTACGAATCCACTCAATGGGTGAGATGGATTGTCCAATGCAATGGTGCAAATATGCTCTTGACAAGGATGGAGTCCTCAAGAGAATAGAGGCAGCATAACATTACTTTGAATTCCTTGAAAAATGAGGTGCATCCATGGCCTTTTTATAGCATTCCTTTGGGCTATTGTTTAACTGCTTTGTAGTGTGAAAAGAGGCCAATTAGGGCATTCCTAGGTCTTTGACCAGCCCTCCAGTCAGATCCAGTCCAGATTTGAGGGTCAAATCGGCTTGGTAGCTGAACCATAAGTGGGTGGGAGGCCGACCACTCTCATAAATGCGTCGTTTAGCAGGTGCACGGATTTTTGTGATAACATTCGCACATCGTGCGCATGTGCGCGATTTCTACGTTCTTGTTTCGTGCATGTGCGTGCGCGCCCAATGTTTGCATAGCGCTCTTCAATTTTTCACTACTTTGTATAGTTTTTGACCTTTTTATGAATGCTTTGGTATTAATTCAGGTCCATGGATGACTTCATCACTGTTTGACGATGCTGAGTTCTTGTAACCATGTGCGGACGAAATTTCAGTGATAACAAATGCCCCCTGATGGATGAGGTTAGGAGCATACGTATAGCTGAAATCCATCAATGTTTCTTCTACGGAGAATGTTGTTGTAAGAGAGAGAAATAGTGGGATCGTCCAGAATGATCCGTTGGAGGGAAAAAGGAACCGGTAGGACCCGACCTTCCATGAAGTGTGTAAAATAGAAAACTGTGTACAAACGAGGCGAGCATGCCCCATGCTCGTGTCATGTAACTCTGAAAAAAGATGATTGAAGTGTTGGTTTAGACAACTGCAGCGCCCTCGGGGGTGGTCATGATAAATGCATAAGACAATTTTCCAGATGAGCGTACTCTGAATAGTATGCAGTGATCGCGGTAATAAGTATCACCGACTATGTGGGCATTGATAGCCCAGCCAAGTTCAGAGGTCTTCGGCAAATGAAAGAACTAACTGCAATAGTCGCAAAGTAAGACCCACCGTAACATGAGAAAGTGTTGGCGTCGAATGTTATGGGGGTCAATGACATCAGGGAGCAATGGTGTTTCACCCTATGTCATCCGAGATCACTCATTGAGTGGATAATGAGAATCAAGATACTATCGCCCTTCTGGAAAACTGTGCTAATGTCGAAAAAAAGGGGGACGCGACTCCCAGAAGAAAATGGCTTCATGAAATCTACTAAGGTGAGGAAGTGGCAGAGGTACATGGATGAAGTCAATATGTGGGAAGACTCAAGACTGCCCTTGGTTGGAGTATGTGTGAGCGAAAAAGTGGTCGCAACCGTTCAGCGAGGTCGAGTGTCAGGGGGACGACAAGACCGGGGATAAGTTGTGCCAGAGGCGGGACAAGGTGAACAAATTCAGAGGGCAGAGGTAAGTGGCCTATGGGGTACTCTGAAGATATGGACGATGCCGACAAGGGGAGATGATAAGTAGGGCTCCAACCAAGGGTGACATGGGTTGCGGTTGGCCAAAAAGAGGGGAAGCAGGTCGCCAAAGGTGATGAGAAAAAGGTAATGTAACGACTGGAAATAAAGGCGTTTGTACAATAAATAATGAATAATTGGGGAGAAGTGTACAAATACAGAAACGGGTGCCCCAGTGTTATATGGGTGGCCCGTGTAGGGCATAATTTGCTTGGAGAACTGATGAAGGGTGGGGGCCCCATTGGTGAGTTTCTGTACGAGGTAGGTGAAATGAAGGTAGATTTGCAGATGGGCAAATTGATTATGGATGAAATGGAGGTTCAATGATACTGCAGAGGTGCAGTCAAAAAATAGAACCGTGAAGAGATAATATGGGAGTCCGTGTGGGAAAGCTAGCAAAATGAGGAGAAGGAGTATGTGGTTGATTCATGACATGATGAAAGACTATCGGGACTCCCATCCCTAAAGGGTTTTGAAAAAAACAGCATGAGTGTCAGAAGTGTCAAAAGGTGCTATGAATGGGACAACTCATGTGGGTAAGAATGCTACCGGGTAACAATACCGAAAATGCAAATGGAGGTGTGGGTACTGCAGAGCCGGGAATGGGGATCCTAGAGGCAAATGTCAGAGGGTGTGACTAGAAATGTGAGTGCGAGACAGAGGGAAAGACTACATGCCAGTGTTGAGTATATACCTGAAGGGGTTGTGTCGATGTATGTTGATCAAGTACCTGCACACATGAAAACCAAATACCCAACGTGAACAATATCTAAAGAGAATCGAAGATATGAGCATGTATTTGATAAGCGTGAATATGTGCATGCGTACCTGACCAGGGTATGAAAAATGGCACCCCTGGGGCTAAGGATGAAAAGAGGCCCAGGGACTGTTGTGATGTAGATGACGGGATGTTGATCCCGTGGCTGAAGACGGATCGAGAAATGGACACCGTGGGCTCCCGGAATGGTGAGTGGAAGTTTGGCAAAAAGGCCTATATATAGCTGTAGGGCCCACATTGCCACCTCATTTGTACCTGCTGCAATAGTGACTGGACGAGCAGTTTTCAGAGGAGATTTGGAGATTCAGGGAGGATGATGCATCCGATTAGCAATTAGCGAGCTTTAGGTTAGTGGTCTGATCATCCTGCATAGAAATAGAATTTCGTTTTTTGGGTAGGGGCTGTATGGAGGGTCGTATAGAGGGATTTTGTGGATGTGGACCCCACGTGCGCGGGCGATCCGAAAGTAGGCACGCATACATGCGTTCCTGCCCACCGGATAGACGTGCATGGGAGCGTTGGTGAGGGGGTAAAAGGTGTGCACTATGTGCGCGCCTGTCGGCTGTATAGCTGCACATTTGTGTGTGGTTGTGGCGTGGACAGGCGTGCATGAGTGCGCGCCTGTGTAGGTAACAGGCGCACCTGAGAGCGCACCTGTGCAGCGAACAGGTGCGCATACATGCGCGCTTGTGTAGTGAATAGGTGCGCATGTGTGCGCACCTGTGGGTTGAAACAGCTGCGCCTTAGAGGCAAGGTTGACGGGTGTAAAATTGATCTTTGTGATGTTGTTGATGGTCTCGTGGGCTGATATAAGACTCTTTGTTGTGGATGCAGGTGGACAGTTTGCACGATGCTAGTGGGTTGGCGAGAGCGAGATTGGTCCCAGCTGTGAGATGACATGGCTATTGACGAGCCAGGTGTGTGTGCGACTTTGGCAGCCTGTGGGTTGCTAAAGTTCTTTGAGTGCTCGTTGATACGGGCACAGGAGTATCTCCTACAGTGCATGATCCAAATGTGGAGTCTGAAGCTGCATTGCTTCCTTGTGCAAGGAGAGAAGATCCCCTTCACTGCGGTGGAGGATGTGTACTTCTTGACTGGGCTCCCGTTTTGGGGTGTTCCCCTACCGGCAGAGCCGGTGCTACCGAGGGATCTGGCCCTAGTGACCATTGGCCAGAGATACTGTTCAGGTCAGAACTTTATGTCCGGGATGGTTGTGAGCATTGGGTCGATAGATGCCTTGGCGCATTGTTGTATAGAAGCGATGATTGTGAGAGTATATGGGTCACTGGCGACCCAGCGGATTAGTGGGGGCCAGCTGATGGTGATGGAGAGAGTACTGGCTAGTGAGCATTTCGCCTGGGGGCTGACGCTGCATACCAGGATGGTAGGGAAGCTGGACCACTGCCGATCCATGGATACGGGGGAGTTTGCCTTTGGGTCTATCCTGGTGGCTTGGTTTTTGGAGAGGGTGTCGATGCTGCGCCCTAGGACTTTATTAGGTGCGCCTGGGGCGCGAGAGCCACGACTGCGGCGATGGTTGACGGTGTTGATTTGCCATGGTGGTGGCGAAGGTGGCCACTTCTTCACTGCAGAGGCGGTGCAGGTATGGCGACAGATGTCGCAAGTGATATTACAGTACCCCTATGCCGAGGTTGACTTCCGGAATGATCCGAACATGGTGCTACCTCCAGGGGAGGTGTTTGATCGTCGAGGTATGGTGATTGATGATGCTGATATGTGTGTTTTTGTGTTTTTGTGAGATAGCATGTCATATGTATATGATAGAGATGATGATACTATATGTTGTTTGTTTGCATGTGCAGATGTGGCACCTCGTGGGCGCGAGGTGGAGTTGCAGAGAGAGCCGGAGAGATTGTCGTGGGGAGAGAGACGTTGGCGTGAGGACGCCATGGTGTGACCAGATGAGCCAGAGAGGGCAGCAAGGAGGCGCCGATTTGATGACCCTGGTGCTGGGCCATCACACGCTCCTCCGGCGGCTGTCGGAGTGGATTTTTAGGACATACGCCATCGTCTGGAGGCGGTGTTACAGGATTTTCCTGAGGGCATATGGTCTCGCATCCAGGATGAGGCTTTCCTGGAGCAGTGTGTGGGGGTGTCGCCACCATGGCAGGCCATAGTATGATGAGCAACAATGGCTGCTGCGATGATGATCGGACGACTACCGCCGGGGCAGGAGGGGCTGGTAGGGGGGGGACCACCACCTCCTGGGGCAGGAGGTGGTGGTCCGCCACCACCTGAGGGAGGAGTAGGCGGTGGTGCTCTTATGCATTGATGTATATATATATATATATATATATATATATATATATTTGTATATAGGCTGGTGAGCCCATTTTGTACTGAGGTGCTGCATTGGCCTACGGATACTTGTATTTTTTGTATGTAAACATTCGGATGGCACTGTGGACCTTTATATATACATGAGTATACAGGTTTGAGATCTATATGGTGTTTACATGTTTTTGGTTAATGTTTTGATGATGTCTATTCTATATATATGTTGTGACAGGTTTTTTGATATGTTTATGTATGTGTAGAGGTAGCTTGATGGGATATATGCCAATCTAACACTATGTTAGCTATGTTATCTGTAATTTGATTCAACTTTCTAGGAATATGTGTAAATGTAATGGAATCAAAATGTCGAGATAAAAGCCTAACCTGGAGGTATTTGCGAAAGAGGCAAGGATCACAAACGCGGTACACATTGTTGAGTTGGAGTACGACTAGTTGAGAGTCGAGGAAGACGCTAAGGTGATGAATATGATGATGATGGGCATCGGCCAGGAGGCCAATGAAGGTGGTGTGTTCGGCTTGGTTGTTGGTTGTTGAACCCAAACATATGTTGTGTGAATGGAGCATTGCATGTGAGGGGGTGTAGAGAGCCCAAGCAGCTGAAGCGAGATTTTGTGTCCAACGGCTGGCGTCGTCGGCGTAACCAATGTGGTAGGCTGGTAGAGGAAGCATCTATCAATAGAACAAAGGATAGTTTAGACGTGAGGGAGGAAAAAAATATTAAAAACGCTATAAAATAAAATAACCTAAAGTAGAATGACTACGTTTAAGCGTAAAATTTATTGAGATACAACCCGTTAACAGGTTCTTTGAGAGAGAGGCCTTCGGGGGAGGCTAGGATGTATGCGCCTTTGGTGAGGAAATGTTGGATAATGTATGGGCCATGCCAGAGTGACTCGAATTTGTCGTGGCCAAAGGTATCATGAGTGATATCGTAAGCCAGGATGAGGTTGCCTTCGCGAAATGAGCGAAGGTTGACATGGCGATCAAAGGTAGCCTTGGATCGTTTTTTAGCTGCCTCGTTGTTCTGTAAGGAAGATCGACGATCTTCATCCAGAGACTCTAAGTTCAGCAAGTGCTGCTCCATTGGAGCAGTGTCAGGTAATATCTCAATTGCGGTGCGTAAGGTGGGAATTTCACACTCAATGGGAAGAGTGGCCTCGACCCTATGGACTAAGTGAAATGGTGTGAAACCAGTAGCTTTTTTCACAGTCATTCGGTAAGCCCATAGCGCAAAAAATAACATATGATGCCAATTGGTTTTATGTTTATTAACCATGCGTTGTAACATGGTCTTGAGGACTTTGTTAACTGCTTTGACCTGTCCATTAGACTGAGGGTAATATGGGGAGGCAAACTCGTGAGAGAATCCTAACCGAGATGAGAGTTCGACGAAGATCTTGTTCTCAAAATGTTTCCCATGATCGGAAACGAGTTGAAGGGGTACTCCAAAGCAGGATATGACATGGTTAAAGAAAAAACGTGTTGCAGTGTCAACGGTGTTGTTGAAAGTGGGCATAGCTTCAGCCCATTTGGTGAAGTAATCAACGACGACAACGATGTATTTGTGACAATTGTTGGAGGGGGGATTACAAGTCATAAAGTCGATGCCCCATTTACAAAAAGGGTCAGCAGTAATGACAGGGTGAAGAAGAGCGGGGGGAGCTCAGGCTTTATTGGCATAGAGCTGACATGGTTCACATCATTTCATGGCATGAATGCAATCATGAAACAAGGTAGGCCAAAAGTAACCGGATCGGATAATATTTTGAGTAGTGCATATGCTCGAAAGATGCCCCCCACATGCGTCGTTGTGGCAGTCATTTAAGACTCTATCAACCTTGTCAATAGTCAGGCATCGACGAAGAATGGTGTCAACGCCCCGCCGGTCTAGGATGTCTCCGATGAGGAGGTAGCGGGGGGCCTAATGGCGAATACGATGACGATCATCTCGTGAAAGGTGGTTACCAAACTTTTGAGTGCAGAGATAGGTGAGGAGGTCGTTGTACCAAGGATCATCTGAAGTGATGTAAAAGAGATGTTCGTCAAGAAAGTCGGTGTTGACGGGGGCACTGGTGGTGTCAGAGGGGAGGGTCGTGACAAGTTCGGTGAGAACGAGGGCCTTCTTACTCTTAGGTGTTGAGAACTCGAGGTCGTACTCCTGAAGGATAACGATCCATCGAGAAAAATTTTCATTAACTTGCCGACGGCTGAGCAGGTACTGCATAGGGTTGGAATCTGTGACGACCTTTGTTGTGCGAAGCAGAATGTAGTGGCACAGTTTCTAGACTGCGAGGACGGCTGCAAGAGCAAGTTTCTCTTCATGTTTATACTTCAAGGGTGGCCCTGAGAGGTTTTTACTAACGTAATAAATGACATTCTCACGATTGTCATCACCTAACTGGACGAGAACGTCGTCTACTGATACAGCTGATGCTGATACGTAGAGGATATAGTCACGATTGTAGTCAGGTGCACTAATTAAAGGTGTGTTCGAGAGGGTGGTTTTAATATCGTCAAATGACTGTTGGGCATGGGCGTCCCAGTGAAAAGGGATGTCGTGACATAGTAAGAGAAGGAAACCGTGTGCACGTATGGCGTAGTCTGGGACAAAGCATCTAAGAAAGTTAGCTTTTCCCTGTAGGCTCTGAAGTTGGCGTAAATTCTAGGGAGGGGGAATTTCGGTGATAGCTCGGACTTTGAGGGGGTCCACGGTAATACCCCTTTGGGAAACAATAAAGCTGAGGAGGCACCCTGCGGTGACACAGAACACGCACTTGAGAGGATTCAAGCAGATGTTGTACTGACGACATCGTTGAAAGATGATTCGTAAATCATCAAGATGCTGGGTGTGTTTCTTAGATCGAGCTGTGAGGTCATCCAAGTAGGTGAGGATGATATGAGCCAGATCGTGAAAGATGTATGTCATAGCCCGCTGGAAAGTTGCGTCGGCATTCTTTAAGCCAAAAGGCATGAAACGATATGAAAAAGTACCCCAAGGGGTAGTAAATGCGGCTTTATACTGATCGACAAGGTGAATTTGAATTTGATTATAACCAGAGAATCCGTCCATAAAGGAGAGAGCCTCGTGGTCGGTGCAGTCGTCGATAATTTGATCGATGAAAGGCATTGGAAAGTTGTCTTTGGGACATGCGTGATTGAGATCGCGAAAGTCTGTGCAAACGCGGATAGTGCCCTATTTTTTGTTAACGGGTACAGGGTTGGAAACCCATGAGGTATAGGCGATGGGGTAAATGAACCCGGCAGTGCGTAACTTGTCAATTTTGGCTTTGATAGCCGTGGCTTTGGATGGGTGTAGTGGTTGTTGTTTTTGGCGAACTGGTGTAATGTCGGGCCAAGTGTCGATGCGATGTTCGAAAATAGAGGGATCGAGGCCAGGCATTTATGTGAATGACCAGGCGAAAATATCCCTATATTCCTGGAAGAGGGATTTATATGTGGTGATTTCCTGAGGAGTGCAAGCAACTCCAATGGTGATTTCTTCGACGATGCCATTTTTAATAGAAATGTCGATTTTAATGGTTGGGGAAATGTTGCCCATATTGCCTTCTTCAAAAGCATCAGGGGCAGGAATGGGATTTTTGAACCAGTCGATAGGCCCTGATGGGATAAAATCCTTGGTTTCGACCGTGTAAATGGGGTTTTGGTTAGGAGGCATGGAGGCTTCCTGTGGAGAGAAGAGTGTGTGATGGTGTAGCGCATCCCAGGGAGTGTCTAGGTGGTTTAACTCTTCAAGTATTTCTTCATTGTATTGGAAGTGACGGGAATACAAGGGGTCGTGAGGAGTGATCTCGGTGACAGTGGTCGTGTGGTTTCCCCCTGGTGAGGAAGAAGCAGGGGGAACAATGTTAGGAGCTGGTGAGGGTTCACTCGACATAAACCATATATTGAAGTACTGAGGGGTACCCGTGGTGGTTGGGTGTAAAATGTCTGTAGGGGAATGAGCGAGAGAGTTGGGGGGGTTGGGGGGTGAATCCTCGGATACATCATCTAATAACCATGGAGGCATTGGGAGGGCCTTGGGTTTGGGAGAAATGACATGAAAATATGCTAGTGACTAGGTAATGTCAATTATCATCTCTATGGGTCATTGAAGCAGGGTCAATTGGCGTTGCCTGTATTCAAGGATCATAGGACACTGGTATGTAAAATGATCTAATGAATCGTAGAGAGAGCAAGGGTGTCTCATACGTTCATTGACTGAAGTGGTGATATAGCGGATGTCAGTGATATTTGTTGAGGAGGACGTAGCAGGACTGGGGTTGCTCTTGAAGTTCTGGCGTACTGCGGCTAATGTCTGCCGAAAGCGTGGCAGTGCTGGGCAATGGTGGGTATAATGGTCGTATTCTGAACATTTAGCACAAGCATATTTGGTCCGCAATCCTTTACTACTAGAAGGGGGGGTGGTAGTGGTGGGACTAGCTATAGTGGCGAGTGTTGGGGGAGTTTGATTGAGTGGGATCAAATTCCGTAATTCTGGTAGAGATGGGCAGTTGTTGGTTTGGTGTCCCTCTTTCTCACATAGTGCGCAAGGTGGTGGGATGCGTGGAGGAAGTGGAGCTGTGGGCTCCTTCTTCTTTCTCCCGCCCCCACCTGTAGCAGGGGGGTTAGTGAGTGGGGATGTGGTGGGGGTAAGTATGGGAACCATCATGGGGATTCCTTCTTTTTTGGGGGGAAGGGATGGTTGAGGGACATCTCTGATTGGTGTAAATACCAAACTGGGATTGCTAACACCATATTAGGTAGTGTAAGCGTTGCGGCTACCTAAAAAGATTCGATACCTGGTGGAGGGTAAAAGAAGGGAATTTGAGTGATGGCTTGGGGAACTATCTCCCAAACTGGAATATGTCCTTGGGGAGAGGTGGAATCGTGGATTGGTGGGGTCGACTAGTGTCCAGGAGGTTCTAGAGGGGGGGTTTCTGCGACGAGTGGGACGTCAGACATGATAGAAGCCTCTGTAGGAGGAAGGATATCCACTGTGTGAGCTCCGTTAGATGATATGGCACATACTTGATTGGAAGGATGAAGGAGTGGTGGTGCTCCATGGTATGTTCCTAACAAGGATGGATCTTTAAAAATCCCAGGACCCATCTCGACGAGTGGATATGTGTCATGGCTTGTGTGGATGAGAGGAAGAATGTTATCAATGTTGGCAGATGGGTTGGGCTCATAATGTGAGACTTGGTCAATAGTAACGATCTTCCCATTATGAGGGAACATCATTGTCCGAAAGACGGAAGATGCCACTGCCTTCATAGCGTACATGTAGCTACGACCGAACAAGATATTATAATCGAGAGGGACATCAATAATTTCGATATCGATGAGAATAGTCTTGCCCCCGAGTTCGACAGGGACATTTTGGAAGAGCCCTTTAGGAGACGATGGTTTTCCGTCATAAGCGCGTAATGTGATGGCAGAGGGTATGAGTTTCGGGGAACCAAGTTTCTGCCATACCGTTTTGGACATAATGCATGTAGATGCACCTTCATCGATGATACACCGATGAACTGTGATGTTCCTTATTTTTACTGGGATTTGAAAAGCGATCAAGGTGGGAAGACGAGTTTCTCCACTATCAATATCAAAGGTGATAAGTCGGGTATTTGCGGGGTCGACAGCTCCCAATGCGGAAAGTAATGATTTTCGTTGAGTAGGAAAAGTCTGGAGGACCTCCAATACTGACATGGCAGTTGTGGATTGTGCTAAGTCATCGACCAAACCATAGTTATGAGTTGCCCTAGCCTGTGGGTTGTGGACATTCCTACGCAATGGGATGCGAGGGATGTGAAGCGGTGGTTCGGTGGAAGGGCGAGTAATCACCAACGGGGGTCCCGTTGGTGTAGGGTTTGTCTCTGGAGGGATGGGAGGAGACTCATCGGGTGCATGATACTGACGGGTACGTGTTTGCAGAAGGATTTCTTCCTCACTTGTGAGGAGAATTGTGCGATCTGCTGGATTGTTGGGGTTGAGGTATTGTCCCGTCGGAGGTGGGGGATGTTGTGTGTCATGTTGGGTGTTTATCACACCTTGATGTGGAATAGGATTTTGTAGCACGGTGGGAGGGGGTTGTTGCACATATTGTTTTGGTGCATGCTGAGGGGCAGGCGATGCGGGAGAATGGGGAAGACTACCAGAGTCTTTCAACCATTTGAAATCAGCGATCTAGGGGCAATGATGAGTGTAATGGACGAACTCACCATAAAGGGCACAAGGGAAGATGGTTTTAACATTATTGTTATTTCGCCCTTGGAGTTTATTATTATTGCCCCCTTGGGGGTTTTGGTTCCCTTGGTTCTAGTTGCCCCCAGTGGATTGGTGTTGTGTGGGTTGATTCCTGCCTTGACCTGGGTTGTTGTTATTCCTGTTCCATCCTTTATTCTTGGTATTGTTCGACGGATGGGTTGGATTGGCCGTATTCAGTTGTTCGAAATTTTGGTATTGTTGAACGGCAGAGGGTTGAACAAAATTCACCCCCGCATGAGGATGTGGGGGAGCTAGGGGTTGTGGGGGACTAGGAAATGGGAAGTATGGATTATGTGGTGGTAACGATCCATACGGTACATAGGAAGGCATAGTGCTTTCTCTAGTACTATAAGTGGAGGTAGAGGGAGTATGAGAGTTTGTTTGAATAGGTGGATGTATGGGGGGTGTCGGCGGTGGTCCACTGATGGGTGGAGGGATAGCAACAGGGTATGGTTGTTGATAAGGGGGTGGGGGGTAATAAGAAGTGCCCCCGTATGTCGGTGGGTATTGAGGTGTTCCATACATCAGTGGTGGTTGGGGTTGTGGGTCGTGGTGAGTGGTGGCACCAATCAGTCCGTCTGCTGAGTGAGACATCCTAGGTTTGTCTTGGCCAAATGGCACAAGTTTTGGAAGATCAGGAAGTACAGTGTATAAGTACCCTGACTGTGCATAGATGAGGTCATACTGTTGGGCCTTACTGATGGCTTCCTCTTCAGATTGAGGTAAGGTGGAAGCTACATCCTTACCAAGGAGAGAGACAAGTGATCTAAGAAACCAATCGAGACACTGTTGTTTGGTGGTTTCTGCTTTGCACAAACTACGTCACCTACGCCACTCGTGAATGTGGTCAGCGATATGTGTAGCTGAGCTTTGTTTGAAATTAGAAAGTAGTTCTAGACCATTGTCGTGGCGGATTGGTAATTGGAAGAAGGTCAATAATGCTTTGGCCAAGGACTCAAAAGTTGTGTGGGACCCTGATTTTTCTTCGACATACCATTTGGTCGATGGGCCAGTGAGTGTGCGTTGAAATAATCGTAGTCTGATTGAATCATCCATAATGCTATTGGAGGAGCACCATAGGTGAAAGTTCATGACATGGCTGGTAGGCTCATCGCCTTCCTTTCCTTCAAACTTTGGTATGTCCAAAGGTAGTTTGGTTGGCATTGCAGGCCATGTGGGATCATGAAATATAGGATCATTGGTGAGTTTGCTGAGATCCGGTATGTTGAGAGAGGCCAAATATGGCATCTGCAATGGGGGGGGAGGATTATCTCCGACCATGGTGTGTTGTGATCCTGACCCTTGAGGGGGGCTAGGTGGGTTGGTGCTTCCTCCTTGAGAGGAAGTGGGTCCCTCGCTTCCGTGTAACGGAGAGTGAGTGAACAGATGACCTTGGGAAGAGGACCCAAGTAATGTAGAACCAAGCAAAGTTGATCCTAAAACAGTAGCACTCACAGGAGTGTGTGAAGGAGGTGTTGATGAGTGGGCAAGACCAGACACTCCCCCTAAGATAGGAGGGAGGTTTAGCAAGCGTCATGAATGATGGGGGTTATGTGGTTCCCCTATGATGTCCGACTAGCTGCGTGAATGTGTGCAAAGAGTGGTGAGAGTAATATAGAAACAAGAGCCTTTGAGTTGAATGTTTACACAATATATATATCCAAATCAAACTGTAATCAGATGTGCATCATACATAAAATGTTTTGAAAAAGAAGCATATATATGGGTAAGTGGGTTTTGTCCGCGTGGGGAATCAAAAGAAAACAAATTCTCATGTCCTAGAAGATGTAACGTCCTTCCTCTCAAATAGCACTGGACCTTCCAATAGTACTCAACAGTGGGGTCTGAAGTCACTAGAAGAGAAACTAGTGAAGGATGAAATAATTGGTTATAATGACGGGTAAAGGGGGCATATCC
>ML790066.1:235943-260934 GCA_009831015.1 Picea engelmannii
GCTTGCAAGCTCAGTTGGGTCTGCTGAGCAGGACAGCTGCAAGGAAAAGAGTTAGGGAAAGAAAATAAAAACTACAATTAAGAATTAAACTAAGAAATGCAATAACAACTAAATTCATGAGCATAGGGACATAGAAACAAAAATAACCATAAGACCCATGTCACCAATGTTGAGTCTGATCTATTAGTGAAACAATACACCAAGAAGAAAGGGGACTATGAGTCCCTTCTTCCTCCAAGGGAGGGCTCTTGGACCCCCACTAGCTAGCTCTTCTTACAACAAATGAAAAATGGAAAATGATGAAAGAACTCTTTACAAATCCACTCAAGGGGTGAGATGGATTGTCCAATGCAATGGTGCAAATATGCTCTTGACAAGGATGGAGTCCTCAAGAGAATAGAGGTAGCATAACATTACTTTGAATTCCTTGAAAAATGAGGTGCATCCATGGCCTTTTTATAGCATTCCTTTGGGCTATTGTTTAACTGCTTTGTAGTGTGAAAAGAGGCCAATTAGGGCATTCCTAGGTCTTTGACCAGCCCTCCAGTCGGATCCAGTCCAGATTTGAGGGTCAAATCGGCTTGGGAGCTGAACCATAAGTGTGTGGGAGGCCGACCACTCTCATAAATGCGTCGTTTAGCAGGTGCGTGGATTTTTGCGATAACAGTCGCACATCGTGTGCATGTGCGCGATTCCTGCATTCTTGTTTTGCGCATGTGCGCGCGCCCAATGTTTGCATAGCGCTCTTCAATTTTTCGCTACTTTGTATAGTTTTTGACCTTTTTATGAATGCTTTGGTATTAATTCAGGTCCATGGATGACTTCATCACTGTTTGACGATGTTGAGTTCTTGTAACCATGTGCGGACGAAATTTCAGTGATAACACTATTGTTATTGTTCTCTATATTCTACTCTTTATATTGATATTTTTCATAACAATTATGTTTCTTCTATGCATAATACATCTAGTACCTTACAAGTGGTATTAGAGCACTTTCCTCTGCATAATTTTAGACAAAAAAAATTTCCATGATAGAGATGTGTATTGTTGGTATCTTTAAAGCAAAGTGATATGTTGTTCAACAGGTTAAATTTTGGTTGGGGAAGACTACATGCGGGAAATACAATTAGCTTCACGAGTTACTCAAAACACATTGTTTCACATTGTTGGAAACCTGTATAACCCCTGTTGGTACCCCTTTTAGTACTACTTCATTAAATAGTGCCTATACATGGAAATTGACTCCCACATACCCTCAAGTATATAGGGAGTCCCAAAGGTCTCTTGAAACTATCCCTAAATCAGCCTATTGGTGCTTCCCATGAATGTAATATTTTGATATATACAAGAAATCATTATGTGGTTTTCTTCCATTTGGGTTTCCACGTAAAATATTGGTGTATTATGTATTTGTGTATGATGTTATGCATTGTTTATGGTTATATGTTTATTATCTGTTAAATGCAATCATAAGTGAATGGAATCATTGATAAGTTAGTTTTTTTATTGAAAATGGTAAAAAGCGCTCAATACTAATTCACCCCCCCCCCTCCCCCCCTCTCAGTATTGGTGAATATTCCAACAATTGGTATTAGAGTAGGTCCTTCAAGAATCATTCTAACCACTGGAAGGTAGATCATGAATAATAGATACACATATAGAAGAACACCAATGTTTGATGGTCAAAATGGTAAGAAATATGAGATGTGGAGCACAAGAATGAAAACATTTTTACAAGAACAGTGGTATGATGTTTGGTACTCATTGTTATAGAATATTCCCCCTGCAGACAGGTGCAACTTCTCTTGGATTTCCAGACCCCTATACCAAGATAGAAAGAGTACAAGTGGACACTAACATCCCTTTAAAATCATCTAGAACAGTCAAATCGAGAAGGAGAGAAAGAATATGATGTACCTTTTTCAAAGTTTGTCTTCGTTGCTTCCAATCCTTGATTTTGATCTTCAAACTCCCTAGTGAAAACTACTATCTGCAATGGACATTGAAGAGAAACAAATATCTCCTACTCTACTTCATTATATAAGACAAGTCTATATACGAAGATTAGAACAATGGTAGACAAGAAAATGTAACAAGACATAAACTTGAAGGAAATAGGACAAGTATATATTTAATGAGAACCAATATGGAGATGCTTACATACCATGATTGATTTTGAAGCAGCCTCTCCAATCTCTCCTCATCCAGCCCTTGCACGATTGAATCAAGATCAAAATGATGATGCTTTACTGATTTCTCCTCCCTTTTCACCATGGAAATTCCTCCAATTTATGGGATTTGAGAGGCTCAACCACCTTGAGTATTTTTTGAATAGGTTGAGGATATGGCTCCATAGGCTATGATTATTTCCTTAGATAGATCCATGGAGTAGGATTCGATCCAAACAAACCCCAACCTTTCATAGTTGTCCTTAGAAGAAGGTGGGATTCACCAAGATTTCCTCCAACTAACAATGGTGCCCCCTTAATGTTGAAGATATATCATCATGGCACCCCCTTAGCATGGCATAGGGATAATCGATGCTCCCTATACATGGGTAGGGGAGCGTCGGTCTTCTTAAATGCCAAACGAATGATCAAAATCTCAGGTGAAAAAGTATGTTTCAACTACCAAATGATGGGGCTTTTCCTTATAACATGATTTAGGGGTTGTGACAAGTGTTTACATGGTCTCGATTGAGTTTTGACACTTTCCAAAAGTGTATGAGGCATTTTATGACACTTACGACACTTGCAACAATTTGGGTGCGACACTTGTGACACTCGGGATGTTACGTTTGCGCCACATGCGACACGTGCAACACACTATGCAAGTGTGGAAATTTGATGTGTAACACTCAATAATTACAGGATACATTGCTTCAAAGAAACCTAAGACTGCATCCAAAAAGGAATTCAAAAGAAACAACAAAATAACAGTGGATTTTTTAATCCCTAAATCATGGCACATTACCCCTTCATTGGGGCATATTACATTAGTATTTGTGAATTCATGTGTTTTACAAGGAGGTTGCCCCCTCAAAGAGGCCTATTATCTGAATTTATATATTTTTCAAGGTTTGGAGTACTTATTCTGAGATATTTATGCTATTTTGGATATTTGGTTCTTAACATTTGGAATTAGAGCTAGAAAATCCTCGGGCCTAGCTTCTTCAAAAACAAGTCTTCTTGGAATTTTCGCTACAATTTTTTTTCTGGAAGGTTTCAGGATCTGAAATTTATATGGTGAGGAGAAGACATATAGAGATAAATTGGGTCCAAATTTAAGATATTGGTTCTATATATGTTTGGATATACATTCTTTCCAAGTTAGGGTTTTTTACTAGTCTTGAAACTAGTCTGAAACAAGTCTTCTTGGAATTTTCACTCCCAATTTTTTTTGGCTTGGTTTCAAGTTCTAAAATTTTCACAGTACAAAGGAGTAATAGTGAAGTACCTTGTTTTAAAATTTCATCCCTTGATTCGTTGTACTCTAAAATTTATTCTCTAAGGAAATTAGGGTCTTAGGTTGAACCAAAATTCAGTCTAAAACAGGTGTTCTTGGGAAAATTGTTATATCTGAAGCTACGGACCTCCAAATTGAGTGAGACCTATTCCATTGGTTAGGGTACAGAAAAAAGTTTTACTATTGAAAATTTTAAGTTCTAAAGTGAATACAGTGGCACAAGGCAGGGCGTACAAGTTCTCTCTTCTGAAAGGGGAAAAAATCAACACATCTTGGGAAATTTATCATAAAATTCTCTTGGAGAATCCAATATTGGTCTAATCTATGGGGTTGCAAAGAAGACACATTAGGCTACCTCATGCTGAAATTTTAGACTCAAAAGGGAAGAAATTACAGAGCTAGAGTAGAAGAAAGGTTGGTTAGCATAACAATCTCCAAATCAGGGTTTAAAAGGTATAGATGTATTATGGCATCTCTAAACGTAGGATTTGTCATTACTTTTCAGCACTACAACCCAGAGACAGTGTGGTTCTTCCACATATATAGAGCATATCAGAAGGCCCCTTTTGAATGGTTGCACATTAGATAACACTACTACGGATTTGAGCTCCCAGGTACCTGGTGTATATCGGGAGACCACCTAGAATCCTGAGAGCAACCAAGTAAACTATTTGGTTATCTTGTTGCTATAGTACACCAAGAAGATCACTCAGGGAGATCAGTCTTTAGTACCTGGGTATTTGGATAGTATAGATAAGGGCATGGTCAAGCATCCTTAGTTGGTTCCTTGAGATATTGGGTTGAGTACTATTATTGGACCCTGCACGTATATCAAAGAGCTATAGCACCTACCACTCCCTTGTCTATGAGGACCTATACCTAAGAAAATTAGGAATTCCTACCTTGCAGTAGTACTTGGCCAACATCCCATCAAAAAATGGAACTTCTACACCAAATAAGCCTTCATACAGTCCTACTTGGACTCTTGATCAAGGTGAAGAAATGTGCAAGGACATAAATGATTTACAACATAAGGTAGTAAGAAAAGATGAACTACAAAGGATGATGGATTAAACTGAACCTAAGTTGGAAGTGATAATGGATATGACGATGAATGGTTTAAAAGGGGATATCATGGAAGGGTTGAAAAAGTTTCTAATAGAGAGACCACCTAGAAGTGACAATGTATCCCATGAAATTCATGATGAGGACAAAAGGAAGATGAATCAAGACTGGAGAAACTCCAACTTTGGGTTGAAGACCAACCACTTTCCTAAGATCGATATGAGGAAGTTTTACTGCAAGGATCCAATCACATGGATACTCCAAATAGAGCAATTCTTTGATCTACATGATGTGCCACACACATAAAAGGTATGAATTGTGTCTTTATATTTAGAACCTAATCAGTTTGTGCAGTATCGATGGCTTTGTTCTCGAAAATCACTTGTCACTTGGACAATTTCATGAAAGAAATGATAGTACACTATGAGGATATAAGGAGCAATACCTTCTTCAACCAATTGATAAATCTCAAGAAAAAGGGTTCAATTTTGAAGAACATTGAGAAATTATAAAGATTGTGTTAGCATTGAGAGACACCCTCAGATTGCAGGAGGGTAAGCCCAGTACCCATCAAAGTGTTTGGTGGATGTTGGTTTTATCATGAGTGGAGGTCAAATGGACAAAACTCAGTACAAGAATGATTCAACACAGAAACTGGACAAGCAATGCATAGGGAAATGAGGTCCTCATTAACTTCAATCAGTGGTTTGAGTTTAAGGGTGAGCATAAGGAAGACTTAGTGAGAGAGGTGAACAATTATACCATGAGCATTCGGCCTTCAAGCAGCTTGGTGAAGAAAAACTCAGGCATAAGAGCACTCTTGAACTCAAGTTTTAGAAACTGAAATATGTCACAGCAACATAATAATCAAACCTACATTATCATACGAATACAACAACTCGTCTAGATACTCCATGCACGAGCATTTCAGCATAAGGGGAAATAAGGTAACAAAGGGAAAGTATTGGAATCAGGTCGAAGCAACATTATAATCAAACCTACATTACAATAAAATTACAACCCTCGACTGGGTCCTCCATGCCCGAGTGTTTTAGCACAATTTATACAAAGAGATGAAAGAATTTTACTTCTATTAATGCAAAAGTATCAAGTCTGATACATAACCAAAGAATAGTTTTGGCATCAAAAACTACACAGTAGGGAGTTTTTCTCAAGCATTTGACCACCATAAAAAAATATTGAAAAGATCTGTTTGTACTCAAATCAACCCACAACTACCAGGAGTGTGATCTGGCAATCCCATTCAAAGATTTACGTCTGAGCAACCTTCTGCCAGACTGTGTGTGTTTCCTCCTATCAGATGAAAACCTGGCTCAGTATGGGCCTTCAGAAAAAAACTTCTAGTGTTGTACCTCATGCTGACATTCCTGCCTCCTCGACCATAGCTTCTGAGCCTTCCATTTATGGACTGAGTTGAGGTTTCATATACCAGTCCATGCTTCATTAACTAGATCTTCATCGGGATTGGAGTATGGTTGGACGACTAGCGAGGGATCACCTGTCACAACTGGATTGGGTGATGAATAAGAAGGTGGTCGAAAAAGTCAATCCTCATTCATTGGCTGACCCCTCCTCAGGATTGGAGCATGGAGGGACCACTATTAGGCGACCACCTGTCGATATTGGATAGGGCGTCATATGCGCATGTGCATTTCAGGGCCACAGGAAGTGGTTTAGGCCCACACCGCTTTTGAGCCCAAAACGCACCACCACTTTCCACGTTTCCACCCCTCAAAACAGTGGTTTGGATTTCGGCCCACTCTGGGATTTTTAACGCCCGAGCATGTTGTGGCCCCGAAACGATTTGAGGCCTTCCATCTGGATGGGCGCTGAGATCTGGGTGCGTCGACTACTTTAGCGCCCCGCCAAAATTTTACCCACCTGTTAATGTTGGATTCCTTATAACTACACTTAGAGATAGCACCACATCGAACCTGCACAGGGGATCTCGATCATTTCAGACTGCACCTACTCACCTGCGTTCATGCCTCTTTGTGTGAAAACAAATTGAATATAAAGGTAATGGATATTCCATATGAGCACTCGATTTATGTTTTCATAGGAACTTTAAAGGATAATATTCAACATGAGGTTCTCCTTTGGGAACCAAAATCATTGGATAATGTATTTAGAGTAGTGAGAAATGTTGAAAGTAAAAATTTGGCTATGGACACTAGAAGGACCACCCCTAACATCTATCGAGAGAACAATGTTCCTTATTTTAAACCACCTCAACCTACAAGTTTGACACCTCAACAATTGTAGGAAAAAAAAGAAAAAAGGTTTATGCTTTAATTGTGACAGCAAGTATAGTAAGGGACATAAGTGTGGTGAGAAGAAATTATTCTACATAGATTGTGAAGAGGAAGAAGAACAAGAACAAGAACCATCTCAAGATGAAGATGCGAAAGAGATTTCTTCTGAAGAGATGACGTCCACCATATCATGTCATGCATTGGATAGAATTAGCACTCCTCAAACCCTCAATATCAAAGGATATATCAAAAATAAAAAGGTAATAGTGCTAATTGATTATGGTAGTACTCACAATTCCATTCACTGTAAATTAGCCAAAGCTCTGAATTTCTTTATATATCTAGCGCCATAGTTTCAAGTAATGATTGCAAATGGAGGAACTATCAATTTCTCAGTAAAATTCCATAAGATTAATCTTACTATGGGGTAATATGTAATGAATAGTCCAATGATTGATATACCCATGGGTGGTGTTGATGTCGTACTAGGAGTATAATGGTTACAATCATTGGGAACAAGTGCTTTTAATTTTCAAGAACTTTTCATGAAATTTTCATTGGAAGGAAAGGAATTTGAGTTAAGGGGTATCACAGGGAAACTTATTAAGGTGGTAAGCTATAATGGCATGACAAAATTATTGAAAATGGGGCATCAGGGTGTAATTTTACAACTATGCTCACTATATGTTCAAACATATAAGCCATATATTCCCCTAGATCTCCAAGGGATCATTGATAAGCATTCCAAAGTATTTGAATAAATTCCTAGAGGTCTTCCATCCACTCACGATCATGATCATGTTATTCACTTAATTCTTGGGATTGTTCCTCCTAACATCAAGCCTTACAGATACCCTTATACCCAGAAGAGTGAAATTGAGTGTATGGTTGAAGAAATGTTAGAGACTGACATTATTAGAACTATCCAAAGTTCTTACTCTACACCAGTGGTAATGGTACTCAAGAAAGAGGGCTTGTGTTGTATGTGCCCAAATTATAGAGAGCTCAAAAAAATCATTGTTAAAGATAATTTTCCCATTCCCATCATTGATGAATTGTTAGATGAACTACATGGAGCAATCTACTTCACAAAGTTGGATCTTCTTTCAGGGTATCATCAGATTAGAATGAAGGAAGAATATATCCAAAAAACAACATTTAGAACTCATGAAGGACATTATGAATTTTTGGTCATGCATTTTGGCCTTACGAATGCACCTTCCACATTCCAAGGGTTGATGAATTCCATTTTGAAGCCCTTCCTTAGAAAATTTGTGTTGGTATTTTTTTATGATATACTAATCTGTAGAAAGTCTTAGGAAGATCATGTTTGACATATTGATAGGGTGCTATGGCTACTAAATGAGAAACAACTATATGACAAACCATCCAAATTATTCTTTGGGGTGAAGTAGGTAGAGTATTTGGGTCATATTGTATCCATGAAGGTGTCAAGGTAGACCCTAACAAGTTTAAAGCCATGATGAACTGGTCAATTCCTAAAATAATGAATAATATTAGAGGATTTTGGGCTTTGATGGGTTACTACCGCAAGTTTGTTCGGAACTATGGAAGAATAGAAGCACCTTTAACTGCATTAACTAAGAAGGATGTGTTTTCATGGACTCTAGAGGCAACTCAATATTTTGAACAAATTGAAGAGGCAATGTGCAAAGCTCATGTCTTGACCACACCACACTTCACAAAAACCTTTATTGTGGAATGTGATGCCTTGGGAAATGGAATTGGTGTTCTTCTAATTCAATAAGGAAGGCCCCTTTCTTTTGAAAGTCGGCCACTCAAGGGAAAGGACTTACACAAACCCATTTATGAGAAGGAAATGATGGAATTACTACATGCATTGAAGCAATGGCACGCTTACCTAATAGATAGGCACTTAAAGGTCAAAACATATCATGGCAGTCTTAAATACATATTGGAACAAATACTATCTTCAGAAGAGCAACAAAAATGGGTGACCAAGATGTTGGGTTATGACTTTGAAATCATCTACAAAAAAGGGAAGCAAAATGTTGTGGCAGATGCACTCTCAAGAAAGGATGAAGATGTTGAGGCATTTCTCTATGTTTTATCTATCATCCAATCTGATTGGATAACAGAAGCAAGGGATGAATGGAAGAATTGTGAATAAGTGTGGACTCTCATTCAAAAGTTGCAGCAGGATTCTAGTGTATCTGATACATTTACATGGAAAAACAATTCACTATGGTACAAATATCACTTATATTTATGTAAGAACTCCCAAATCAAACAAAAGGTACTTTTGGAATTGCACACCTCTCTGGTAGGAGGGCACTCGGTATTTTTGAAAACCTATCATAGGGTCAAGAGGGAATTTTTTGGGGATGTCCTTAAAACTGATGTTCAAAGGTTTGTGGAAGAATGTTTATTTTCCCAACAAAATAAGGTGGAAACAATTAAGACCCCAAGTAGTTTACAACCATTAGCAATTGCACGTTAGCGTTGGGAGGAGGTTTCCATGGATTTCATCATAGGGTTACTGAAGTCTAAAGGAAAGAGTGTCATCATGGTGATTGTTGACAGACTTACCAAGTACACACACTTTTGTGCACTCTCTCATCCTTTCAAATCTAGTGAAGTTGTTATCGCATTCATGGAGACAGTTCAAAATATACGTGGAAGCCCAAAGATTATTGTAAGTGGCAGAGATCCCATCTTCAGTGGACATTTTTTGATAGAATTATTTTCTTGTTTGGGTGCCCAATTGGCTCATAGCTCATCTTATCATCCTCAATCAGATGGACAAACTGAGATAGTGAACAAATGTATGGAAGGATACCTTCATTTATTTGTCTCTGATAAACAAACACAATGGTTCAAGTGGTTACCCTTGGTAGAATGGTGGTATAACACTTCCTTTCATACTGCAAAAAAAATGACACCATTTATGGCGCTTTATGGATATCACCCATCGTTCATCACTTTTTTCTCTAAAATAAAAATCTGAGGTTCAAGAAGTGGAAGATCATATCGAGCATCAACAACAAGTTCTCCAACTCTCAAAGGACAACCTGACCATGGTATATAATCGCATGAAATAACAAGCAGATCAGCGTCGTAGTGAAAGAATTTTTGAAGTAGGGGATTAGGTATTTTTAAGACTACAACCATACAAACAAATGTCCTTCAAGAAGGCTAAGAAGGATAACAAATTATCACTGAAGTATTATGGCCCTTATAAGGTGTTTCAAATTATTGGTACTATGGAATACAAATTGGAATTGCCTGCATTTTCACTAGTACACCCAGTTTTCCATGTTTCATGCTTAAAGAAGGTTATAGGTGACAAGATCCAAATTCAAACTGTATTGCCAAAACTTGACAAGGAAGGAAAAATCATAATGGATCTCGAAGCTATCACTAACACAAGAACTCATCAGCTAAGGAATAGATCAATTTCAGAGTATCTCGTTAAGTGGAAGAAACTACTTACTAAAGATTCCACATGGGAAGATGAATCTTTTGTACAGAAGCATCCAGAACTACTCAAGCATTGAGGACAACACTTTTATGAAGGGGAGGGGAATGTTAAGCCCTAAATCATGGCATATTACCCCTTCATTAGGGAATATTACATTATTATTTTTGAATCCATGTCTTGTATAAGGAGGTTAGTAGATCCTTTGACTGAATTTAACATTGTTGAAGTCTTCTTTCTTCATTTTGTTTGTATCTTCTGGAACAGTTTCGACTGTATTTGTGATAATGACCGAGTTTCGGATTTTAGAATCAAGATTGGCTTGTATGGCATGGCCTAGAATCGATTTGTTGTGTAAATGAAATTATACTTCAATATAATTTTGAGATATTTTTCTATTTGAAAAAAAAGGAGGTTTCCCCCTCGAAGAGGCTTATTATATGAATTTCTCTCTTTTTCAAGGTGTGGAGTACTTATTCTGAGTTTTTTATTCTATTTTGGATATTTGGTTCTTAATAGGATTTCATCCTGGAAGGATTACTTGATCTGGTAAAAGACAAAGTGGAGCCATGTTCATCAACCAAATAACTTTGGGATGAGCTACATAATCTCTATTCCAAGGGATCTCATAGCACCATAGAGCCAGATCATGCTAAATAAGATACATAGATGGTACGAGAAAAAATATTCTCATCATTTCAAACATATCTAGAATAAAAAGTTTGTGAATCAGGCGTAGTGGATTTTGAGGTTGAACTAATTAGTGATTTAAGTGAGATAAGAAAAGAAAGGAGGGAAAACAAGTCTCTCAAGGAAGAATTGATCAAGGTAAAGGAAGATTCTGAAGAATTCAAGCAAGTTATCATAAATATAAAGGATCAGCTGGAAGAATCCAAAGTGATTGAAGAAACTCTCAAGGATCGGTTGAAAGAGCAACAGTGTTTGGAAGCTGAAATTGTATCACAAAGAAAGGAAGCAAAGAAGAGAGAAAAATTTTTGACAAGTCGTATTAAGGAAAAATATGAGGACTTAAACAAGCTTGAAGTTGAATTTAAAAGAAGACTTGAAGAAGAAATCATTTCCTTGAAGACCCAATTTGAAGAAGAAAAGAGAATGGAAGAAGTTATGAAGATCCAGATGATTAAGAAAGAAGAATATCGTGAGAAGCTTGAAGAAGAATTTGTTACATTAAGGGTTGAATTTGGAAAGCTCAACAAGAACTTGAAGAGATCTCAAGTACTAGAGGATATTATATGTTGTCAAAGGTCACCACTCAATAAAGAAGGTCTTGGATACATTAGTTAGGCCTAATGTAAAGAAGATGAAAATACCAATCCTAGCAAGAATGTCAAATAGAGAGGAAGCTCCAAACGGCCAGCAATGAAAGTTGAAGAGAAGTGTTCCAGGTTGTTAGAAAATAAGAATGAAGAGAAGGCTAATAATTATGTAAAAATTCTCAAAGCAAGGAATCATGATCAGCAAGAGTCAAAGAGGAATGAATGTAGAAGAGATGTATCTCAAGGAAGACCTTCTATCCCCATGTATCAAAGAAGAATTAATCATTGTGAAGGAAACAACAAAAGAGAAGAAAAGATAAGGCATGAATTTAGAAGGGCTACATCACAAAGAATATCATCTACTTCCAAGTATCAAAGTTTATTTTATGGTTATTGTTTTACTTTTAATAACTTTGGACATAAATTTATAGATTGCAGGGCTTATGGAAGAAATGTTCAAGAAAGAAATGTTTATGTGGCTCCATACAATATTGAATGTTACAAATTCCACAACTATGGACACATAGCTTGTGATTATAGAAGCATTATAGATGCCTCCATGAATAAAAACACCAATATTAGATACAATAAGGTTTGGAGAAGAAAGCAAGAACAAAAAGAACAAATGAATGAAGAACTCCCATAAATCATGCTCTCGGGATTTGTAGTAGTGTGAGTTCATGATGAATCTATAGGTAAAGAAGAATATGTCAACGATGACTCTACGCCATAGCAGCTTCAACCATTTTTCTAATCCATTCGTCTTGGAAACTCCTAGTAATGTGAATGATGAAGAGGGGAAGTCTAAGCAGTAGCAATTATTACAAATCAACGAATTTTTTTCAAGCAGTCTGAAGTGTTTTCATATTTTGAGAAGGGAGATTATGAATGGTTTGATGGAATAGGTTGAGAAAACCAGTTTACATATTTGATTCATCTTGAGAAGCAGGAATATGTAGTGATCAGTTGTGGCATATTCAAGGAATCTCTCATAACAATGAAGTGGAAGATTAGTTAGCAATATGTGCAATTGTGTAGCAGAGTCATGGAATTTTTTTATGATATATGGACAGATATGATCTCATGAGATATTTGGAAGGTCTAGAAGACAATACTTAACATGAACCAAGAGAGGATGCATGAAAGTGGATGAAACCATGAGCTGAAAAGAAATTACAGAAAGGAATATGGATTCATTGTAAAGCATATGACTCAGAAGTAAATCATATTGACATGTGAAGGCACAACAAGACAGAGAGAAGCCATCAAGAAGAGTTATACTATCAAGAGGAGATTGTTGGATGATTATGTCATTGATGTCTGTTCAATGAAGATGAAAAATCATGAAGCATTGAAGTCAAGTGATGAAGTAACCTTAAAATGAATGTTTTTTATATACATCAATAGATTACAGTCACATGGAGCACCAATGTACAAAGAGCAATGGAAGAGAGGAAATAAAACATATATAGGAAGCCCCAAATTGATCTACACGACATCTTACAAAAGAAGACAAGGGGAGAGAAATTGTCAGAGGAAATTACCCTTGATGTCAAAGGGGAAGAGAAAGAACAAAAGCAGGAGAGAAATATCAGAAGCATGAAGATAGGGGGAGTGCATAAATACCAAGAAAGATTGTTAAGATAAGGAATACTATTAGGGGGAGTTACCCTTTGCCATTAATACCAAAGGAGAAGATAAAGATAAGAAGCATGAAGACAGGGGGAGCAGACCCAAAAATTGTTACCCTTTGCCATCGATGTCATAGGGGGAGAGAAACATGAATAGAGAAATATTGGGAGTAATGTCACAAGGGGAGTATGAGTTTTTTCATCAATGCCAAAGGGGAACATTGTTGGAAATTTAGTTTCCATTGATGTAAACCCTAGATGTCAACTCTAGAAGAAGTCCAAGTAATGGGTGTATTTGGTGAAGTATCCAAAGTGGTCCTCTTATGCCGTAGCTCTAAGCATGGTCCTCATGGAAACAAACTTTGAAGAAGTATACAAGAAGCCCTGGAAATATGGCCAAGTGGTTAAGTTGTTAAGAACTCTCGACGGTGTGGTCATGGAGCCTAAAGTTGATTAAAGAAGAATACCATGAAGGACATTTCAAATGTATGTAACACATCCTCAAATTGATATTCCTCGTCATGTGTTTTCCAATGGTAGGTGGTACACCGTGTGGTTCCTCACGGTTGAAGATTTATGCCCTCTTAAAGATGAAGCCCCGACGTATGGTTAAGAAGCCCATAAATTGTTGTAACAAGAAGTGACAAGTCAGCCCTCAAATTAAGGAAAAGAAGAAAAACAGTTACAATAAGATTGTTGGCATAGGGGCAGACCCAGGGTTCAACGCTACAATAGCGCACCAACAAAACCCTAAATGTAGTCCCTTTCAGCAACACCTGCGAAGAAGATGAAGTCTCACCCGAGGTAGAGGCAGAGGTGGTTACAGGACTCAAGTGTCTGCAACCTTAGCTAGAACATAGATCTGTGATTATAATACTTAACAGAGCACTTTAGCATCAACAGATCATCAATATTCAACCAATAACTATTGCATAGATAGAACATAGCATCGCATCATTCACTCAGATCTGATATATTTAAGCACTTTATCATAAACAAGTAGGTTATATCTAGCATATCAAGCACTAAGTACCTTCATATAGGTCAGATCTAACATTCTTACACATCATTAGCACAAAGCATCAACAGATTTATCTATCTCTATCAAAGCACTTAGCAAGAGAAGTTATAAACACATCAAGACAAGCACAAAGTGGAACAACACAGTGTTTACGTGGTTCACCCCCACCCTAGGGCTACATCCACCAAATCTTCTTCTTTATTGTCTTCAATCAATCATCTACATGCACAGATCCAAAAACCCTTACTCTGCATAAGACAGGAGATCTCACAACTCGCTAGATCCTCCTTCCTTGTGTTGCAGCACACAACCTTCACAGTCTCTTACAATGACTTTCACTTAGCTCTGTAAGTCTCATACAATATGCACGAAGCCTTACAAATATTTATCACACAGATCCCACTCTTAGCACTTAGCCAACTTTCACAACACTTGTGCACTATTCAACTACTTCTTACATTGCCTAGCCTTCTATTTATACATTACAAAATAGGCCTAAACATGGGTAAACCCATGGACCGACATCCCATGCCGGTTACATAATCCCAAAAACCCAAAACATACCCAAAAAAGGGGTCGATATCTGTGATCTCTGCTTCATCTTGTGCTCCTCCTTCGACAGGCTATCGAAGTCAAAAAATAGGTCAAAATTGACCAGATCCCTCAAAACTTGGTCAAGGGCCAACAGGCCCCCAACACTCACATGTGACTCATCCTGAGTCACTTTGATGTAGGAAGTTATGCTTTGAACGCTTTGATATTGGCTTGAACTGCTTCGACTTGTTGTTGTGCTACAAGCTCTAATTCAGCAAACTCTTCAATGACTGCATCATTCACAAGTCCTTCCAGGCGTTGTTCTGTCGCGGTGCTAACCAGCTCCAGTTCTGCTCCCTGGCTCTCGACCTTTAAGAACAATTGGTAAGCCTTGTCTTGTATAGGTTAGAGTCTCTGAGTTACTTCCATAACTCTGCTTCGGATAGAATGGATCTGTTGTTGGGCGGTTCGCTGCTCTTGAGATCTCTTCATTTTCTCCACAGCTATCAGGGCTTTCAGTTGTGCCTGTAGTGTTTCTGCATGCTGCTTCACTTCTTGGAGTTGCGACTCTAGTGCCTGCAACTCTGGGTTCTTGGTAAGTTTCTCATATGTCTGGGCACTACGATCAGCGAATTTCTTGCATTCTAAGGTAAGGACCTTTATCCTTTCAACTGTGCTCCTGGAAGTTGCTTCTCTTTGGTCCTTTACTTCCTGTGGGGTCTCGGGCACAGTGTGTAGTTCTAGGTCTGTGATGCATTGTTGTAGCTGCTAGATCACTTCTTCAATTTGTGCTACTTGCTTCGTGACTTGATCCTCTACCTTTAGTTCTACGACAGTCACAGAGCACAGTGCTCTGTTGACCACTTACTTCACTTCGAGTTGCTCGGCGAGCAATTGTTCCTTGCCTTGTTGCAGTTGTGCCTTTTCTTCATAGAACTTTGCTTGGAGAGCACTCTTTTCCTGTTCGACTGCTTGGAGATGTTCTACAAGTACTCCATGTACTTGTACCAAAGCCTGGGTGGGTTGCGTTGTTTCCTCTTGTGCTCGTCGAAGGCGAGCTTCAACTGTATCGGTGAGATAGTGGATTTGGGATGGCTCATCTCCCAGTTCCGATGTTCCCAATGGCAGAGGTGCAATGGAGACTGTGCGGCTGGACTGTAGTGCCTGCTGCACCCCTTGGATTTCGAACTCAATTCTATTATACATCTCCTCCTGCTTAGCTTCTTACATCTCTATTATCTCCAGTGAAGCATCGTTCAGGGTTGCTATGATGAAATTGAAATTGTCAGAGGTGTGGATAGTCTGCATATTAGTTATAGGGGATTTTGATCTCTTTCGGGAGGAATTTTTCGGGGGGGAACCCTTCCTTTTCTTCGAGGGGTCCTCCTCGTCTCTGGGCAGTGTTACTTCATCTTTTCTTTGTTCATCTTCTGTGTCATCTATCTCTTCACCATCACCTCCTTGATCTGGTGACATGGAAGCAGTATTCACCGAGGTACTGCTTAAATCATGTACTTCGTCAATCTTCTTTGTTTTGCTAGGTCCGGGTGTATCCTGCGTAGCTTCTGGGCTGTCGATGTCGGATATCTCCGTAGGGTCGGTTGGAATAAGGAGGTCAGTGGACCATTCCTTATTAATCTCCTCTAAGTCCTCCTCTGTTAGCTTATAGTATGATTGAAGTCATTTCTTGTGTTCGTCGGCTCACGCTGTGATATAAATGAAATGTCGATCAGCGTTGAACTTCATCAAAGGCCTAGATCGGTGTATAGTGTTTGGCATCATGCAAGGCTCGTACTGTATGGATAACTTCAACTAATTGTAGTATGTATGGAACACGAAATTTGACTGCCATTTCTTATTCATTTCACTTGAGTACCACAATGTACTGAACTTCGCGGCCATTGGTTCGAAAGGCTCGATGTCCGAGAAGGTCGCACCTTCCAGCATCTCCCAGGCAATGAAAGTGATCAAGATCAAGAACCAGCTAAAATGGAATTCATATCCTTGATCTTGCGCTTCTCTACAGTCAAGTTCCAACTGGTTCACTAGGTACTTTGCCCAATTCATTTGTAGGCCTCTGCGCACTTCCCTGCGAGGTCGAATACAAAACCAGTCACTTGGGTGGGTCGGTTCTTGCGTACTAACTTCCCTGCAATCAAATGACAAGTGAGATGCACTACACCATTCTAAATAGAGGCTACCTTGTAGCCTCACGTGCCCTTCTCGACATCACCATAAGTTTCCTTGATCCTTTGTGGGAGAGCACGGTCCATGGCTTTTCCAGGATAGAAATCCTGTGGGTTGGTTCCTTGCATACTCAAACCCATGATCCGATTGATCAAGGTCGGATCAACTATGACACAGTGGTTTAGCCAAAAATATCTGCCATGGTAACAAGACAGCAGCAGCTTGACACATGCATTCACCTCTTGGTGTCTTCCGAAGTGGGGAATTTTCATGACTTGAGTAGGGTGGACTGCGCGAGGTTATGGGTCCACGCTTGGGGAATTACGTTTGAGTTTTTCCCTTTTTTTCTAGTTAGATACTTATGTGGGGATAACATGTTGTATACTTTGCGATCTCTGAGGTTGAAGTCGCCAAACTTCAACGCTATGATCTTATCTTGGTCTTCGTGTATCCCCTTTGGGAGGTATGCAGTGACCAAGGCATACTCGAAATCTCTAGGTACATTGTCACGGTTTACAACACCGCTTAAAGGTGGTATATAGGTGGGTAAGATAGTCAGGATTAGTTTATCATTCACTAAGTCATCCCTGTGCTTAGTTCGCTTCTCATCGGACAGTCGGGATGTTCCTTCTCCACGAGAAGTGGATGGAGAGGTTGGAATTCCTCTCGTGGATGATGCTTGTATACCTGTAGACATCGACATGACTCTTTCAGTCATGAGGTCAATAAAAAAATCCTCAAAAACTTTTTATGCAGCGCTCAACTCGTCCGACATACACACTTGGGGTTAACAATCTCAGGTTCGGGGGTAGTTTAGACACAGTAACGAGATAGAGATTAGAAGCATGATGATCATTGTATAAACTCAACTTAGTGTGCGGACTCACATTCTCAATTGGAAAAAGTGTTCTTGGTGCGTGGCGTGGTGGGATAAATAGGTAACTCGACAACGGGTCGCTTGCAATGGGCATGAGGCCTTCATTAACTTGGTTATGTTCACTATGGCGTGGTCCCAATGGTCGAATGGCGAGTTGGTTGGCCATAAATGGCTTTCTATCCATTCAGAGCATTGATCTAACGGTTATAATGTCCCCAACGACTGTATTTCTTCGCCATGTATCATTGTTTTAATATCCTGGCGAAGCTCCAATTTTGTAATTTTTCCTTCTACGAGGTTCCCTCTGGAGCCTTCTACAACTTATCAATATTGTCTCTCTTCTTACTTAACTTTATAACCTTCTTTCTAGTGAGCTTCATCTCGGTAATCCTTTTTCCATTCTGATTTTTGTCTTCTTTTGACCTAGTCACTTCACGCTTCCCTAGGGTTCCCAGATAATACTTCTTCTTTTTCTGGGATAGGTACCTCAATATTTTGTGGATCCTCTAGTGTTCTTACAACTTCAACATCTGAGTCTCTAGTTTTAAATAGCTTCAATTTGTTCTGTTGTTCTTTGATCAAGTGTGTGATCCTTCTAGTCATGAAATATTTTAATTCTTGCTTCTTCTTCTCCAAAACTTCTTCTTCTTCCTTTCATTTGGCTCGATCTCTGTTAATCCAAGGTTTTCCTAATAACATGTTAAATGGGGCGTTGTCCTTGATAAATTTAATAATCTCAAAATCTTCTTTTGTCGAAGTTCCATTGGCAGTCATAGGTATCTGAGCGAGCCTTCCACATAGGTTTATCAGCTTTCCTTTGAATAACCCTATTCCTCCTAATGAAGGAATCATAGCAAGCTTTCCTAAAAGTTCCCAAGTTCTTTTTGTCATAATATTCACCTGTGTTTCCTCATCCAAAACACAATCAACGTTGAAGTCTCCTATTCTTGCTTCAAGGCATTCTTTTTCTTTGAAGATATTTGATAATCTGACATGTCGGTGGTTGATCAGGGTTTTGTTTATTTGTAGCAATACTTTCTCTGATTCTTTTTGGGGTTCTTCTATTTGTGGATCTACCTTAGGGTTTTCTTTATTTAGATTCATTCCTTCCATCTTAGAAATCATTCTAGGGAAATCCAACACTTCATGGTCCATAGCTTTACAACAAAGACAACTAGGTCTTTTCCCAGGGCATTCCTTAGCAAGATGTCCTGGTCTTCTGCAACTGTAATAGAGGGTTAATACTCTCTTTCATTTAAGTGATCTCCATCCTTTCTTGTACTGCATGCTAGCCTCATAGGAGCTAACCTGCAAAAAACTATTTCTAGGATCCTGCATCCATTTGTTAGTCCAAACATTATTTCTATGCATAGGTATAACATATCTTTCACTATTCATATCGGATCTTCTTTCATCTATTAATACCCTAGTTTTCAAGCTAGGATAGAATCTATCAAACATACCTAGATTCATACTTTTGAAACAAAAATTTCCACTAATCTTACTTCTACAAAGCACAAAGCCTTCAGATCTATAACTTTTCACTATTCTTACCTGTATCAGAGCATAAAGCTTACAGATCTTACCTCTTTTCTTCAGATCTAACCTCTTTTCTTGGTACAGAGCTCCTTAGGTCAAGTAGAATGTTGCGTACTGGGACAACAAATCTACGCACAGAGCTTTCACAATCTCAGGTTGAATCTTTGCACAAAGCTTCTTCTTTCTCAGTTCCCAACAATCATAGTTTCAGGTCCGATACTGTGCACTTCAGCAGTAGATCTATGCACAGAACTTATCTTCAATTCCCAGCAATCACAGTTTCAGGTCCCGGCAATAGAACCATTTGTTGGTACAGGGGCAGACCCAGGGTTCAACGCTACAACAGCGCACCAACAAAACCCTAACTATCGGCTCTTTCAGTAACACCTGTGAAGAAGATGAAGTCTCACCCGAGGTAGAGGCAGGGGTGGTTGCAGGACTCAAGTGTCTGCAACCTTAGCTCGGACACAGAACTGTGATTATAATACTTAATAGAGAACTTTAGCATCAACAGTTCATCAATATTCAACCAATAACTACTGCACAGATAGAACAGAGCATCGTATCATTCACTCAGATCTGATGTATTTAAGCACTTTATCATAAACAGGCGGGTTATATCTAGCAGATCAAGCACTAAGCACCCTCATATAGGTCATATCTAACATTCCTACACATCATTAGCACAAAGCTTCAGCAAATTTATCTATCTCTATCAAATCACTTAGCAAGAGAAGTTATAAACACATCAATACAAGCACAAAGCGGAACAACACAGTGTTTATGTGGTTGACCCCCACCCTAGGGCTACGTCCACCAACTCTTCTTCTTTATTGTCTTCAATCAATCATCTACATGCACAGAGCCAAAAACCCTTACCCCACATAAGACAGGAGATCTGCGTAGCTTGCTAGATCCTCCTTCCTTGCGTTGCATCACACATCCTTCGCAGACTCTTACAATGACCTGCACTTAGCTCTGCAAGTCTCATACAGTATGCACAAAGCCTTACAAATCTTGATCACATAGATCCCACTCTTAGCACTTAGCCAACTTGCACAACACTTGCGCACTATTCAACTACTTCTTACATTGCCTAGCCTTCTATTTATACATTAAAAAATAGGCCTAAACATGGGTAAACCCATGGGCCAACATCCCATGCCCGTTACATAATCCCAAAAACCCAAAAAGGACCCAAAAACGGGGCTGAGATCCGTGACCTCTGCTTCGTCTTGCACTCCTCCTTCGACAGGTTGTTGAAGTCCGAAAATAGGTCAAACTTGATCAAATCCCTCAAAAATTGGTCAAGGGCCAACAAAGATATTACAGGTCATCCTTAAATCAAGTAAAGGAGTTACTTGAAACAATATAAATACACGTCAAAGAGCCTCTTGTTTGTACAAGTCATCCAACAATAATGTGATATCTTAGTGAGTCTAAGGTAGTGAATCTGAGGAAGAAAAGGAGTGCAAAGGGTGAAAGTCTTGGAGTTGTAGAAGGAGAAGGGTTTTTGAAAACCCTAATTGAGCAGACCCCTACAGGTAAGACATAAGGTGTCTAGAGAGGACCCCACATGGGTTTCACAGTTGTTTCCATGCGAGGCTCCGTGAGATGATTGGTCTATGTCCAACAAGGCTAAAGGAAATTTGAAGGAAGGTGCCAATTTTTGTTGATGTTGAAGCCAAGGAAGGGACTATGATCTGAGATCTGATTTACCAGGGTTTTTTTATTGTAATATATGTTTTCTATGTGTTTTTATGTTCATATCTTGATGGTTATGGTATATATTTAAGGCATATCATGGAGGCTTTTGGCACATGGCTAGAGGCATAGATTGGTGATATTTTGGCATATGGTTTAAGGAATATATTTGGCACATGTATGAGGTATATGGTTAGATGCATATCTTTATGTTGGCACATGCTTGTTACATGGATGTTATGGCACTTGTTTGAGGTATATACATTTTTTATTTTGGTACATTATTGAGGAATGTATTGGAGGCCCTTTTGGCACATGGATGCATATGTTTGAGGTAGATCATTGATGTTATGGCACTTTCTTTTGGCATATCTTATGGTACATGATTTATGGCATGGTTGAGACATATCATGAATGATATGGTACGTGGTCGAGGTGCATATTTTGGTACATGGTTGAGGCATATCATGAATGATATGGCATATGTTTGAGGAATATCTTGGCACATGGTTTATGGATATGGAACATGCTTGTGACATGGATAGTATGGCACATATATCTTAGCACATGGTGATGGTCTTGGTGTATGATTTTTTAGAGTGGATATGGTATTGTTGATGATTTTGTTGATGATGAGGTATGAGTATCAGTGGCAGTTACAGTGACAAGTTTTGATGATGATATTGATAATGAGGTATTAGTATCGGTGACAGGGACAATGACAAGTTGGATCTGGTTTGATGATGATGATTTATAGTAACAGTGATAGTCTCAATATCAATGATAGTGATAGTGATAGATTGATTATCAGTGATAGGTTGTGTCTCCATTTATATTTTATGGCGGAAGGATGGTGCAAGGAAAGAGATTGAATTTTGCTTCAGGTTAGTTTCTATAAACTAGGGGGTTGGAACCTCCTTCTAGCTGCAGTTGGAGAATACATATAGTTGGGGCTTCCTTCAAGTTGGAGCCTGTAAATCAAGGGGTTGGAACCTTTTTCCAGTTAGAGCTGGAGAAACTAGGGATTTGTAGCTTCCTTTAGGTTAGAGCCTCCTTCTAGTTGATGCTGGAGAATTTGAAATTTGGTGCTTCCTGTGAATGCAAGTTTTTGATATATCTATAAGAAATCATTCCATGGTTTTCTCCCATTTGGGTTTCCATGTAAAATATCGGTGTATTATGTATCTTTGTATGATGTGATGCATTGTTTATGGTTATATGTTTATGATATGTTAAATTCAATCATAATTGAATGGAATCACTGATAAGTTAATGTTGTTTGGTGAATATTCCAACAATCATTATCCTAGTCAACAATGGCAGCACCCATAAGTGTATTCATCACTGCATTGCTCAAGAGATTGTGTGCTATATTTGTGTAGTCAACAATTTTCAAATCATGATTGCAAATGGTGATTCCATGAAATGTGGGGGGTGTTGTGAAAATGTGTTCCTAAAAATTGGTCAGTACCACCTCAAGTCTCATATGTTTGCTATCAACCTAGGTGGTTGTGACATTGTGCTCAATGTTGAATGGATACACAAACTAGGCCCCATCACCATGGATTTTAAGGAAATAACCATGAAATTCCAATAGGATGGACAACAAAATAATTCCCAATGCATCGTGACAAGCTCCCCTTAGATCATAATTTCCCATTGAATGGAAAAACTACTCAAAAAAATTCATTCCAACATTATTACCCAATTGATCCATTCCATTCAAGCATTTGAGACCCCCTCACCTATTTTGCATCCCAACCTCAAATATTTGTTGTCCCAACTCTAATCTATTTTTAACAATCCCCAAAGAATTCCTCCTTCTCATGGTGCACATGATCATTCCATTCCCCTTGTATTTATCATTCTTCCTCCCAATGTTCACCCCTATTGTCATCCCTTTTCCTAGAAAAAAATGAAATTGAGAAAATTGTTCAGGAATTGTTAGTGGCGGGTGTTATTCATCCTAGTACCAACACTTATTCTTCTCTTATAGTCATGGTACTCAAGAAAGAAGGAACATGGTGCATGTATATTTATTTTTACACCCTCAACAAAATTACAATCAAAGATAAACTCCCCATTCCCATAATTGATGACATTTTAGATGAATTGAGTGGTGATCAGTACTTTACCAAACTTGATCTCTATTATCTGCAAGTGAACATATATTTGGTTTCCTAAAGAGAGAATCATCAATCGCATTTTCTTCCTTTTCACATACTTGATATCGAAGTCATATTCCTGCAATTTTTTGACCCACTTATGTTTCCTCTCATTTAATTCCTTCTTCCTCAGGAAGTGTCTAAAACTATTGTGGTCAGTCTAAACCACAAATTTGCAACCTACCAAGTATTGTCTAATTTTTTCCAAGCCACGCATGATGGTGAGCATTTCCTTATCGTAGATGGAGTAGATCCTCTTTGACTCTATGATTTTATTTCTCTCATATGCTATTGGATGTCTATTTTTCATCAAAACTTCTCATGTCCCCTCACCTGACACATCACACTCAAGCACAAAGGGCTGAGTAAAATCAGGAAGTGCTAAAAATGGGCAAGTATTCATCACTTCCTTCATCATGTCAAATGTCTTGTGGGCATCCTTTGTCCACCTGAATGCCCCTTTCTTCATGATATTTGTGAGTGGTACATCCAATTGTGAGAATCCCTTTACTGTTGGGTATGTGTTATATTCTTTGCAGGAGTAGTAGTGTCTGAGCGTCTGCATCGAGCACGCAGGGGGGTTAGAGGGGGGGCCTCTAGGCCCCCCCTCGGGGGGTGCAGGGGGGCAGATCCGCCCACGCGGGGGTTCAGGGGCATCACCCCCAAAAAACAATTTCGCACCGGGACGACATATTTCCAAGACCACATGATATTTAGGTGGTTTTTCGGCACATGGTTTTTGCCGATGGTTTTCTATTTCTGGTTAAGGAATTAGGGTTTTTCGACTAATCCAGGTCATTGGGTTAGGGTTTTGGATGTCGTTGGGTCCTATATGTATATTGTATTGTAAACAATGTAACACAATGTATGAATATAATATATGTTGGTTTTCCCGGTTTGGGTTTCCAGGTGAAAAATCTTTGTGTAATGTTTGTATTTGCGATTGTATCTTTTATGTTATTTTATGAATATCAGTTTGCAGTAGATATTGTACAAGGTTAGAATTTACATTTGGTATCAGAGCTTTATTGGCTTCAAGGGGACGCCTTTGTCGTCAAGGGTTTGGCTTGGGACTGTGATAAGCCTTGTTACAATGGGAGATTTGCGATATTGTTTTTCAGGTGAAAAGAAATGGCAAGCAATTCGAAGATGGAGATCGAGAAGTTTAATGGGAAAAGCTTTGATCTGTGGAAGCTCAATATGTAAGATCTTTTGGTGGACAGAGATCAGTGGATCGCAGTAGATCCAGGTACTGCACCTACAGGAACTTTTGTAGATGACTGGAAAAAGACGGATCGGAAGGCAAAGAGCACAATTCGACTGTGTCTCTTTGATTCAATATTACTGAATGTGTCAGAGGAAGCTACAGCCAAGGATTTATGGGAAAAGTTGGGGAAGTTGTATCAGTCTAAGTCCCTGGTAAATAAACTATTCCTGAGAAAGAAGTTGTATAACTTGAGGATGAGAGATGGAGACTTGGTGGCAGAGCATTTGAATGCCTTCAATACTGTGGTAAGTCAGTTAGTATCTGTTGATATTAAAATTTCAGATGAAGATAAATGTATCAGTTTGTTGTGTTCTTTACCAGACTCGTGGGATCATCTGGTTGTGGCCATAGGTAGTAACACAACTTCTTTGAAGTTTGAAGAAGTGGTCTTGTCCTTGTTGTCGGAGGAAATGAGACGAAAGAATATGGAAGGACATAGCACAAATGCATTATTTGCAAGAGGACGTTCCCAGGAAAGAAATAAATCTAATTTCTCAAGTGGGAGATCTAAGTCTAAGGGT
>ML790066.1:263701-371742 GCA_009831015.1 Picea engelmannii
TTGGGTTAGGGTTTTGGATGCCACTGGCTCCTATATGTATATTGTATTGTAAACAATGTAACACAATGTATGAATATAATATATGTTGGTTTTCCCGGTTTGGGTTTCCAGGTGAAAAATCTCTGTGTAATGTTTGTATTTGCGATTGTATATTTTCTGTTCTTTTCTGAATATCAGTTTGCAGTAGATATTGTACAATGTTAGAATTTACATTTACAAACCGTTGGTAGTAGTTTCATATCCCAAAGAATCCATGCAAGTGTGAAAGGTTCTTGGGTGATGGCCAATCTAATATGGTCTAGATCTTCTCCCTATGCACCTATACTTCCTAAGCATTGACCAAATGCCCCAAGTATAGGATCATTTTCATGGAAAACTCACACTTTGACTCCTTGGAACACAGTTACTTATCTTCCATGATGCTCAAAACCTCATCAAAATTCTCCAAGTGTTCCTCTTGTGTCATGTTGTATATCAGAAGATCATCAAATAATACTAACAATAACTTCCTCAACTGCTTGTTGAAGATGTAGTTCATGTGGTTAGTGTGTTGGTCAACCCAAATGGCATGAACAGAAACTCGTAATTCCCATAATGGCATCTCAAATAATTTCTAGGTATATCCTTCTCTCTGACTATGATCTGATGATACCCCGATCAAAGATCAATCTTCAAAAATAAGATTGTTCCATGCAACTCATCTAGAAGCTCATCGATCCTGGGGATAAGGTACACATGTTCATGATCATATTCTTATTCAAGAATATATAATCAATTCACATCCACATTGTTCCATCCTTATTATTTACCAACACTACAAAAGAAAATAATAGACTAGAGCTAGGCCTGATGTGTCCCATCTCCAACAATTCCTTAATAGTGATCTGAAAACTCTTTGGATACTATTTATTTCATAAATCATCTACATGTAAAATCCAAATAGCTTCAGGATTGATTAATAAGGATCTATTGAGGTGGTTTTAATATATGAATGACATGCAATATAAGAAAATTGATGAAGAAGTCATATACATGAAGAATATGAACAAAGGACAAATTCTTCACAAATAAGAGACTAACTCCAAATCCATTATACAAATGAGAAAATAGATATCACCATTACAATCCTCATGGAAAGACAAGAAGAATCGACTATACATAATCCCATACTCCTTTTAAGTGGCTAAGAAAATATTCAAGCTCACCAACATAGCTTACACATGGAAAGACATACATGATATGCTTACTCTCCCCAAAGGAATAGTTGAATTCCAACTATCCTAGCTCTCTCACTTAGAACTCTCTCATAGAAATCCTAAGTATCATCTCATGAGAGCTATAAGTTCTCTCAACTCACAATGAGTACTAATGTATCTCAACTTATGACAACTTACATGTAGAATTCTCTCATAGAATTTTAATACAAAAATTTTTTTCTACATGGAGGAAAGGGTCTTTTTATAGGGGAGGTCGGGGGTCGAATCCCACTCGACTCCCTTTATTCTCGGAGCAAACAGTTCAAACTTAAATATAAATTACCCCATTTGGAGTAACATTCTGTGCCTTTGGTAGAACAATTAAGTTGTGCTATATATATTAGGTCAAGGGTTATATTCTCGTCGATTTCTATATACCCATGGATTTTGTTAAAACCTCCATGCGTTTTGTTGGAATATAGTTATAACATATAACTATATGTTATATTTAACACATAGTTTAACATATATTATGGTGTGAACTTTGGTGATAGCCCCATGCTATGTGCTATGATGTGGTCATGATATATGGTAAGAACCAGGGCTAAGGGTTGAGGGCTTAGGCCCTCGGCCCTTTAGCCACCCAAATAAAGACTTACAACTTTTTAAATAATTTATATCCCATATGGTTAACAAGGAACAATGTGTGGAATATTTGTAAGTGGTCTTTGTTAGAACCTTTGGTGCACTTAGAGGTCATGGGGTCGAGCCCCATTGACTCCATAATATTTTATTATAACTTGAGCCATATGGGCTAATGGGAGGTCGCCATGTGGTGGCCTCTCATTGGATTTTTCCAATGACACTTGTCAACACTTAAATGGAGCCACTTTTTCACCTAGGATCGAGCCACATGTCACCCTTTCAGTGGTGACACATGTCACCTATATCACCTGCCACATGTCTGCACACATCATCTGCTGGCTGGACCTGCCACATCATCCATACAAATGACACGTGGCATTTTGGTATTGATCCACATGTATGCCAAAAATGCTAAATCCATGTGACATGTGGCAGCCTCTAGTGTTGCCACGTCACATGCTGAAATCATCATGTACTGTGTTGACATCATTAGTTACCTTTGACTTTTTTCCAAGTTTGACATAAACTTTGACCGCTTATAACTTTTGCATACGAGCTCCATTTGACGAACCGTTTCCATCGTCGGAAAGATGATGACAAGCACTACGCATTAATGTCATTTTTTTAGACCTTTTAGGAGACTTGAATTTTGAGCATATATGGATCCCTTGGGACCTTTGTTGACGTTATGGATCTATCAAGATCACCTGCAAAGGTTTTAAGATCCTCCTGGACCTCTATAAGTGTTTATATATCTCTGGACCTTCCCTAAATGTTCCTGGATCAATTTGGACCACCTGTGAACATCCCTTGGATCCTCTTGGATCATTCCTTCCCACTGAAGAACTTTTGGTCCTCCAAAAGTATTTACATTCAATATCTAGTGAATTCCACTCACTGTAATACTCTAGAACTCATTCTTCAACTTGGGTCTTTGAACACTCTCTTTTGCATCCTGGAACTCCGCTTCAGGACTCCTTCTCGGATTTGTGGATTTCCACCTCCAAACTCCATCTCAGATTTGTGACCGTTGTACTTAAGCTTTTAATGCTAGCTTACGCGTGTATATTCCTTCATACAAAAATATGCTTATTGATTCTGCAATATCAACATCCACTTCCACCTCCTTTTGTGAAGATAGTCTACCTCGTCTAAATTTGATACCAAGTCGAATGTTGAACCATCCCTCGCCCATTTGGACTCATTGTTCCGATGTATCTACTTTTGATCAAGACATACATTTACGAACATGACATAGTGTTTGAATGATGTTTTATAGCATGCATCGGCTCTAGAAAGTTTGCATTATTTCTCCTGGTCTACATGCTCCAACTGTTTACATCCTTTTGTTCCTTTAGAATCAAGAATGTTGACCAGACAATCTGATTCATATGTAGTTAAAGATGATAACCATTACCTATGATAATGAAGGTTGATATATTCGACACTAATTCAGAAAACCAAATTCTAACCTCAACCCATAAACATCAAATTGCAGAATATCGGTTTGCAAAAATAGGATTGTCACCATCGGCACCGCTTCGAAAAACCGATTCCAAAGACATCCATACACTCCATAAAAGACTTAGTGCAGATTGTTCAAGCACCAAGAGGGTGTATAAAATATGATTGAAAACTTGTATAAGAGTATGTGCAAAGATTTTACATAAAGGGTATTAAAAAGCTTTCAAACAACACTTCACTTCTTAACTTATCATAAGTTTACAGACTTAAGAAATCTACACATAAATGTATATTGATCTACTGATTTAAAAATATATATATATTTACAATGATTTATAAGTGGCTTCTCTTTCATGGATTGATCCTTCCCATCACACTAGAAGGTGATTCACAACTCCCCGCCTCTAACACTTGCTTTGACGTTGATCTTGAGTATGACAATGCCTATGGCGTAGAGTCTGATGTAGAATAGTCTAGGAAACCACCAGAGCTGATAATAGATATACCCAGTAACTTATCTATCTTCCTGTAATGGGTACCAAGTATCAATGTTTCATCCATGATGTCTTATTTCTGGTATGCCAATACCCAGTCATTCTGAAATGTGACAGCATAGCCGTCATCTTCAAAGGCTGATACTGCGAGAAGATTGACTCGTAGGTCTGGAACATACAGCATGTTTTCTATACCCATGAATCCTCTTGATTCAATTCGGAATCTAACATATCCATATCCTCTAATGATTCGTATAGTGTTGAAAATAGATCCCACATAGTTATTATCTGAATCAATTGCAGTAAATGTTATGAAAACCAATCTCAACCCGGTCATGTGGCGAGAAGATCCACTATCCACGAACCAAACTTCATTGTCTTCTTAGAGTAATTTACCAATGCCAGCCATCAAAATGTATTCTTCATTATAGAATGATGTTGTTGCAGGTGTCTTCCCATCCTTTTGATTCTGCTTTAAATGTGGGTAAATATTACAACAATTATTTATCTGATGTCCATTTTTACTATAGTAAAAACAACATATCTTATTTCCTCTTGGATTATGTGATCCTTTTTTACCATGTTCCTTCAAACCTGAGGACTGACCTATCTTCTTCTGAGGAGAATTAAAATTCACTATCCATTTCATGTTCCTCATATAGGAATTACTTATGTGTCCCTCTTAAGGCATTCTTCTTCTGGAGATACCACACTTTGGATACCTTTACCAAAAGGTAAATTTTCTTGCAACATAGATAACTCATGTTCCACTTTATTGAGTTGAGCCAACATCTGATCTTTGGCTTGTAACTCACTCTCCAATTCCTGGATGATTCCAATAAGAAGTTCTCCATGACTATCCATTTGTTCTTGAAGTTCTTGTTTCTCCATCTCAAGAGTTTGAATATGCATCTTTAGCTCGGAATTTTCTTGTTGAATCAGGTGATTCAGGTCCTTCTATAGATTTTCTCATCTTGTCTTATGGTAAGAACCTTCCAAAAGTCTTCACCAAGCATCCTTGAAAACCATTGTCACAACAAACTCGCAAACACATGGCAAAAGCTAGCTCTAATACCACTTGATTTGAAAACTCTTTGAATACTACTTATTTCATAAATCATCTACATGTAAAATCCAACTAGATTCAGGCTTGATTTATAAGGATCTATTGAGGTGGTTTTCATATATGAATGATGTACAATATAAGAAAACTGATGAAGAAGTCATATACATGAAGAATATGAACAAAGGAAAAATTATGCACAAATAAGAAAATAACTCCAAATCCATTATACAAATGAGAAAATAGATATCACCATTAGAATCCTTACGGAAAAAATGAATAGAATCAACTATACATAAGGCCATGCTCCCTTTAAGTGGATTAAAAAATCTTCAAGCTCACCAACATGGCTTATACATTGAAAGACATACATGATATGTTTACTCTCCCCAAAGGAATAGTTGAATTCCAACTATCATAGCTCTCTCACTTAGAACTCTCTCATAGAAATCATAAGTCTCATCTCATGAGAGCTAAAAGTTCTCTCAACTCACAATGAGTACTAATGTATCTCAACTTATGAGAACTTACATGTAGAATTCTCTCATAGAAAAATAGTTTGTGCCTTTGGCGGAATGGTTAAGTTGTTATGCTATATATAGCAAATCGGGGGTCCTATTCTCGCCGACTGCTATACACCCATGGATTTTGTTAAAACCTTCGCGCATTTTGTTGGCATATAGTTATTAGCACAATAGCTAAATAGTTGCTGGTGAACACCGAAAGGCTGAGAAGATGAAACGAATCCTTAAAAGAATATATTAAATTTTATTATTGATTAACAAATAAATTGTTTCCCTTCATTTATCTGGTGTTAATATTTTAATTTTTGTTAATCACTTACGTGGCAATCAATTAGCTATCAAAGTAATTTTTAAATATGATTAGGTAAATGTAAAAAAGTAAACACATAAATGGATGTCTTTATAATAGCTAGGAAGTTAATGATTGAAATCACAGCCATTTATTTTGTGTGACTACTAAGAATATTCCAGCCATATTTAATCATGTCCATAGAAAACTTATTAAGCACTAAACTCCTATTAAATCTTCCCATTGTCAATAGGTGTACGCCTTTTGACGTAATAACATATAACTATATGTTATATTTGACACATATTTTAACATATATTCTAGCGTGAAATTTGGTGATAGCCCCACGCTATGTGCTAAGATGTGGTCACGATATATGGTAAGAACTAGGGCTTAGGCTCTCGGCCCTTGCGCCACCCAAATTAAGCTTTAAAACATTTTAAATAATTAATATGCCATATTATTAACCCGTAACAATGTTTTACATATTGGTAAGTGGTATTTGCTAAACCTTTTGTGCGCTTAGTGGTCATGGGGTCAAGCCCCATTGACTCCATAATATTTTTATATAACTTGAACCATATGGCCTAATGGGAGGTCTCCACGTGTCGGCCTTTCATTGGCTCTTATTTTTATATAACTTGAACCATATGGCCTAATGTGAGGTCGCCACGTGGCAACCTTTCATTGGCTCTTTCCAATGACACTTGTCAACACTTAACTGGAGCCACTTGTGCGCCTAGGATAGTGCCATATGCCACTCTTTCATTGGTGACACGGTCACCTCTGTCACATGCCACGTGTTTTCACACATCATCCGCTGATTAGACCTGCCATGTCATTCATATGAATGACATGTGCCATTTTGTTATTGGTCAACATGTATGCCAAAAACGCAAAATCTGTGTGACACTTAGCAGTATTTGGTGCTTCCATGTCACATGCTGACATCATCTTGTACCATGTTGATGTTAGCAGTTGACTTTGACCTTTGATTTTTGTCCAAGTTTGACCTAAAATTTGACTGCTTATAACTTTTGCATATGGACTCTGTTTGATGAACCGTTTGCGTCGTCGGAAAGCTCACGGCGAGCACTACATAATGATGTAATTTTTTAGATATTCTAGGAGACTTGAATTTTGAGCATATATGGATCCCTTGGGACCTCTATTGATGTTCTAGATCTCTCATGATCACCTGCAAATGTTCTAAGATCCTCCTGGACCTATGTAAGTGTTTCTAGATCTATGGACCTTCCATGAATGCTCCTAGATCAATCTGGACCACCTGTGAACATCCCTTGGATCCTGTTGGATCAAATAGCCTTCTCAATTTCATCCTTGAATTTATTTGGATGTCTGCACGGAGTAGTGATCACGGGATTTTCTCCCTCCTCCAACTCAATGGTATGCTCAAATCCCCTGGCAGGTGATCTCCCTGGAGGTATCTATCCAAAACCTTTGTCATGTTTTCTAAGCAATGTTTGGATGTCTATATGATACTATTGGTTGTTGTTCGAAGGTTTCTGAGTGGTGATCAAACACTATGTTTCATAAGCAACATCTCCATGCTTGAATATAAATTCCATCTATTTGGCTGAGACGATCCCAGGAGAACCAATGGACATTCCCCTTAAAATTGCCTTTCTACCATCTGTTACCTTAAATTCTAGTTCCATGGCTAGGTATTCAACATAATGTTTTCCCAAGGAAACAAGCCATTAGACACCCAATATGATATTGGTCTCTGGTACCTCAACTACATAGAAATCACCAGTCACCGTGTAGTTTCCCAATGCTGCGCATAACTATGGAATCTTCTGTGTGCATGGAATAATGTACCCACCAGTTACCACTACATCAAACCCCTCAAAGTTAATTGTATGAATTCCCCTCTTAGCCACCAAGGTTGAGTCAATGAATTTGTGGGTTGCCCCACCATCAATAAATATTGTTACACACTGCCCCTGTACTACTCCACATACCCTAAATTTCTGGAATCTAGGGAAACCTAATAAAGTGGAAATAGCCCCACTCTTATCCTCCTCTCGTCGTTTCTCAACGGTCAGACTCTTTTGTTCGTTGTCTTATGCATAATGCTATGCTTCCTCCTCTTCATCAATATCTTAGAGTACCTCTATATAGTGCACCTTTCCCTTTCCCAAACACCTATGTCCCAGTTCTCAAGGGTCTTTGCAACTGAAGTAAATATTTTTTCTTCTCAACTCATTACGAGTCGCCCCATCCAACTTCTACTTTCCAGTGCACTCCTTCTGAAAAGGTTTCTTATCATTGTTTTTATGTGGAATGAAAGGCTTGGAGAAATTTTTATTCTTCGGAACATCATCCTCCATGTCTCGTTTCTTGATGATGGAATCATGTAGAGTATATGATTTGAAGGCTTTCACCCAACCATGTAGTGGTTTGGATAATCCCTTAGTGAACAATAGAACTAGCCTCTACTCTGATATGTCTATCACCATGACTACAAGCCTCTAAAATTATGTAATGTATGCATCCAGTGTCCCAACCTCCTTGATTTGTGCCAACTCTATAAAATGTAATTCTGGATCTTTTTTCTCAAACCTCTCCATCAACTTATGTGTGAAGTCTAGATAGGAGATAATGTTAGCATGTCCCAGAGTTACCAATCCATGGTACCACCACTCATGCGCCTCTCCATCTAAGTGCAAGGTAGTGAATTTAATCACTTCTGCTTCTGTCATGGTGTTAAGTTGGAAGTATGTGTCCAAATTTTGAACCCGTGCTCTAGTTGTGCACTTGATAGAACCATCAAAGGAAGGAATGGTTAGCTTCCCAACCTTTCTTATGAGATCAATGTTTTGTTTACCCCTATTGCAATCCCTTTGTCTATTCATCTATTTGATGGTACAGTAGTCATGTAGTGACATGGCTACCCAAAATCATCACCAAGATCCTAGTACTCTATCCAATAATCATCAAAGGTTTCACCTTGTCCTTGTTTCCCTTGATTTTTTGTTTGTTGATCCACCAATAAATGAGGCATAATAGGTCTAGGAATCATTCTACTGGTGATCCTAGTTCCAACTTGTGCGGAAATATTATTGGCATTTTCTTCTGCATGATTCTCATTGTTCCCATTGGAACCCCTTGCACCATTGTCACCCACATGGATTTGATTCCCATTGTGTCCATTAACACCCCCCATACCATTTTCCCCCATGGTTTTGGTTCACTTGATTACTGGTAATTAACTGAGTCATGAGTTGTACCAGTTGTTGTTTCCCCCTAGCTAAACCATATAGTATATGCATGTCCCTTTCCTCATTATTGTTGTTTCCCATGTCTCCCTCTTGTTCTGCCTCTGGTTGGTCTTCTTCTTCCTCTTCTTCGTGAAATATGTTTTTTGAAACTCGTTGACTTTTACTTTTGTAAGTGATATATTCCATGTCTCCTTGTCTAATGAAACCACAAACCCCCTCGGGTTGCAGGAACCTATCTCTAATACCATTGTAATGTCCCTTTCTAATTTTTTCCATTTTTTTCTTAGTTTGTAGGTGTGGACAGTTTGTCAAATAGTTTGTGTGTTAACAACCTTTGTCATAGTTTAATAGTTATAATTTATTTGCAAACAATGTTTAGAAAATACACACAAAATGTACCCAGAAACTTATTGTGATTATGATTATATGGCAACAGTAATACACTCTAACATTTTCAGATATATCATAACACCAAACAAACAAATGAGAGCAATCCCTAACATGTACATTAAATAAGGAGTTTCTTGTAAATAAATGAAAGGTACAATAGTCACATAGAAGATAGAACAGGCTTGTATGAGAGTTTGGTGTGCAACAAATTGGGTAGATAATGAACCAATATCCTCTTAGTGGTGAACTCGACCCAACCTTGAAGTGAATCAATCCACAAATTTGTCTTCCATCAATAGTCCACTCAGCCACAACAAATAAGTGTACAACCTAGCAAGGAGATTCACCCCACAGTAAGAGTCATGTGTTCCCTTCTAGAATTTGTCCCTCTTGGGAAATGTCACCTCCACACACCCAGAACTCAGTCATCAAGAGATATAGCAACCCCAATAACAAGAGACTCATCCCAATAGAGAGAACAAGGTCCACAAGAGAGGAAATTCACCCAGTTTGGAAGAAACTCACCCATCACTCTAAACGCGGCCCCTGCTGCAAATAAACTTTCCCGGTAAGAGAGTATTGCCACCACATAATCAAAACTCGGCCAAATAAATAAGATACATCCTCCAAATGTGAGGGTTTGACCCCAAACTCAAGAAATGCAGTGCCACAACTTATCTTGACCTCCTCAAGATGAAATTGGATCCTACAATGAAAACACGGCTACCAAATGATGAAATAATTAACCACATTGAAGCAGAATGAAGAAATATGAATGATCCCTACTCTACAATCGGATAGGGTGGATAGTTTCACCTCCGAACCTAATCCCAAACTCCTCTAGGGTTTTTCATCCTAATATCCAAGCCACAAGCGCGCTCTCAATTCGTTTTTAGAAAATAAAATATGCATAATGAGAGAGGGCACCCTCTTTCTCCTTTTATTTCCTCGTTGACCCTTTTCCAACCTTTTTTACCCTTTTAATAAATTGAAGTAGCTTTATTAACTCAAAGTCACTTAAAACACCTTTTTCCTAGTTAATCAATGTCACCTCTTAAAAAAAATTACTTTCTCGCTACGATGACATTAAATAATTAATTAATTCCATTTTTCTCCACCCACTATAGCCTACGCGAATCACTTAGGTTATTACGTCAATGTCCTAGAGCTATTATTTGGAAAGGGATATTACATTATGCTTAAAGGGGATACTGCGGTGAATTGTTTGCATGGCTTATATCTTAATTTACATCTTACTTTGCATGCTTTAAGGTCTAATATTTCTTGTGAACCTTGCCAAATCTTGACTTACACTTTACTTTGTTTTGGTTGGCCTTGACATGGTTCTTTGAGGGATGTCATGGGCTTGTACCCAAGACATTATGCCTTTATTGTAGGACCTTGGCACGTGTGATGGAGAGCAGTGGGTCATACAGTGACGCACCATCCTCATACATCATCTCTCACATCCTTGGAACCTTGGACGATGGATGGATGAGCTTGGTATGAGTAGATTTAGTCATGATGGCACACAGATGGGATAGAATCCCATAGGCTGGGAAACGTACCCCATATCTCATTTACCCATTGGATAAGGGAAATTGAAATAGAAAAAAAAAAGACCTTGCAAACACGAGATGCATCTCCCTCCAACCTGGACACAACACTCATATCCTAGACATTAGGCCAAGTTTGATGATGACGTCATCTACTAAGATTTGATGGAGCTATGGTTTGGTGGATTCATGGGGTATTGAAGATGGTTGGCATCATTTTTAGTGGGGAGAGACATCATTTTCCCCCACTCCACTCTGGATTAATGCCATGTGGCCTTTGGAGTCCCCCTCCTTTCCTAAGGAGGCTTGACGTCTCATAGGTGTGGCTCATTATGGTGTATTTTGAATTTATTACATTTTGTAAAGGGAAAATGAGGGGTCATCCATGTTGATATTATGGTAGTTGCGAGAGATATTAACCTCCACGTGTAACCTTTGACAAGACTAGAATATTCCAGGAATCAAGAGAACCCCTAAAGCTTTGGATAATAACCCTAGAAGACAAGTCGGTTTAATAGAATAAATTAATATTGAATTAATAGCCCCAAGGAAGAGAAGTCAGCCCAGTCAGTTAAGATGGAGCAGTATAAATAAAGGGAGCTAGATCTCATTTGTCACTTACTCACTCACGACTACATAAGGACAAGAAGTGTGCATGAGTGAGGGAGAACTGCAACTGGTGCAGTAGTGATATTATCTTCAGTTATTGGTTTGGTCTTTGGTTATCTTTGCTTGGTGCTCTAGCCTTGGTTGGTTATTGGTCTACTACCGGAATTATTTTTTCTGTCATGTTTAAGGTGCTCGAGGGTGGCCTTTGTGCCTATGGTTGGGTGATAATATTGCTATATTTTCTATAGTAAAACAAGCACACCCATTTTTCTAACAGCATATGGGCCCACACCTCCTTCAGTCAATCTAACCACTGGAAGGAAGCTAAGCCATAAGATTATCAAGCTTGTTGAAGAATTGTCGCTAGGGTTTCTAGTAGGTGTAGTTACTAAAGCACCACTGTTAGGGTTACTAGAAAGTGCAGTTGCAAACCCTAAAACCTCTTGCCCAACACCTTATGATGAAACACTTTACTCAAGGAGAGGATATTCTAGTGCACCTTAGTCTAGCACACCTATTGGCACTCTCAGAAGGAAAAAACATCAAGGTTGAAATTTTGGGTCAAATTCAACATTTGATCAGTCAACGTCAAAGTTTGAACAACTATTAGTCAACAGAAATCATGAATGAAAAGGAAAATCATCTACATTATTCATCTCTTATAGGAACTCTTGAAGATGACATGTGGATAATTGACAGTGGAGCTTCCAGGCATATGACATGAAATCGGGATAGACTCTCCAATATGAATGAAAATAAGACATCTCACAAAGTAGAACTTGGAGACAAGAACACCTATCCAGTCAAAGGAAATTGTCAAGCTTCCATCAAATTGGAATCGGGTAACAATGTTCATTTGAGTAATGTATTATATGTACCTAGTTTAGAAAAGAATCTTGTATCTATATCTTCCTGGAAGATAAAGGAAATAGGATAGCAATTGTAGATGGTGAAGTATTGTCTTGATCTAGAGACTACAGCATAGAGAATGCTAGAGTTATTGGAACTCGTGAAGGCATATTATACAAACTACTAGAACGTAATAATGAAGCTCTTGTACATGATGAAGTCAATCCCAATGAACTTTGGCATAGAAGGTATGATTATCTTAACTATCAAGCATTACCTTTCCTCGAGAAAATGGTTGAAGGAATACCAGAACTACAATCTACATATTAAGGAATTTGCATAGGATGTGCACTTGGTAAAAATGTTAAGAATCCATTCTCAAGTAGCGATAATAGATCTAAGGAAATACTATATCTAATACATTCATATGTTTGCAGTCCGATGCCAGTTAAATCTCTAGGAGGTTCTCTTTATTATGTAACATTCATAGATGATTACTCAAGAAAGACTCGATTATATCTCTTGAATACAAAGGATGAAGTTTTCAACAAGTTTCAAGAATTCAAAGCAGAAATAGAAAACATCACAAGCAAGAAAATCAAGACTTTGAGAACAGATAATGGAAGAGAATACACATCCAAGGAATTTGTTTCCTTTTGCAAATTAGTAAGGATTAGGAGGGAGATAAACATTCCTAATAATCCTCAACAAAATGGTGTAGCAGAAAGGAAGAAGAGATCCATTGAAGAAATCGTGAACGCACTAATGAATGATCAAGGTTTATCCATGTATTTATGGGGAGAATCATCCATGACAAAAATATATGTTTAGAACAGAAGTCCCCACCGAATATTGAAGGATATGACTCTAGAAGAATCCTTCTCAGGAAATAAACCTAACGTGGAACACTTAAGAATCTTTAGGTACCCTGTTTACATTCATATCTCCAAGGATAAAAGGAAGAAATTAGAACCCTCGGGAAAGAAGGGCATATTTGTTGGATATAGTGAATCCTCCAAAGCCTAGAGAATCTATATTCTAGAACAACATAAGATTGAATTCAGCAGAGAAATAACCTTCAATGAGAATATGGATTTCAAGAAATCTATAGAAGAATCCATGGAAGAAGAATATGAAGAGCCTAAAGAAGAAAGAACATGTCTTCCAGAAACTCAGAGTGAAGAACCAGAACAACTTGATCATCTGATGCAACCATGTGAACCTATTGAATCAATCATTGTACCCAAAACTAGAAAACGTCCAGCTTGGCTTGAAGCTACTCTAAAAGAAGCAAAAAGACTCAAAGCTCCACGTGGCACTTTCAGAGAAAGAAAGAAGCCCAAAAGATTCTCCAGCTATGCAACATATATGGCAAAACTTATAAATGAAGAGCCCACCACATTTGAAGAAGCAGTTCAAAAGAAACAGTGGAAAGAAGCCATGATAGAAGAATATCAGTCCATCATGAACAATGACATGTGGGAAATCGTGCCTAGACCCAAGGAAAAATCAGTGGTAACTTCAAAATGGGTCTATAAGATCAAACATGCAGTAGACGGAAGCATGGACAAATACAAGGCAAGGTTCGTAGCTAGAGGGTTCTCCCAGAAGGAGGGAGAAGATTATGATGAAAACTTTGCTCCTATTGCCAAATATACTTCTATTAGAGCCATTATGTCTCTTGCTACTTCCATGTGATGGAGTCTACATCAAATGTATGTAAATACATCTTTCCTAAATGGAGCAATTGAAGAAGAAATGTACATTGAACAACCTCAAGGTTTTGAAATACATCACAGAGACACTCATGTTTGCAGATTAAAGAAATCCCTGTATGGACTCAAGCAAGCTCCAAGAACTTGGTATGCCAGAATTGACAATTACTTGATAAGACTTGGTTTCTCTAAGATTCATGTAGATCAAAATATCTACTACAAGTTTGTGAAAAATTCACTTGTGATTCTACTATTGTATGTCGATGATTTATTCTTGACAAGTGCAAAGTCTCTCATTGCCCAGTGTAAGAAGGAATTAGCTTTTGAGTTCTATATGAAAGATCTTAGTCTCATGCATTATTACTTGGGACTAGAAGTATGGCAGAAGCGTGGTGAAATCTTCCTTGGACAAGGAAAATATGTAGTGAAGATTCTTCATAAATTTGGAATGATGGATTGCAAATCCATGTGTTGGTTGTTGATCCAAAAATCGAAGATTAGCAATTACGCACTACGACCTTAATTTTATCAAGACCTTTTTCTGACGGTGCATGTGAATATGAAAATGACAAAGACTTAAAGAATTAAGAGCAATAGTAGATATCTCAAAGAAAGAAAACCATCAACCAATTGTACATAAGAAGTTGATAATGGAGTTCGGCAATCTCGCCTACGTCTCCGGGCCTTTGTCTTCAGTGAGGGAGGCTTTCTCTATTCAATATTCAATGCTTTACAATCTACATTAAAATTACATCATATAGGGCTCTGACTGACTAGTTGTATTCTTTTCTATCTCATAAACCTGACGCAACAAACGGCACTGAAAAATGAGTAGTATAACTCCTGGAAACTGCCTCTAAAGCTCAGCTACTCTGCATTGCTCAAGACTACTTGACCTTGGCAAGTTCTTCCTCGATTTGGTTCAAGATTATTTGTTGCTTCTTGATTGTTTCAAACCTCACAATGGCTTGGTTTATATAGCCATGAGGTAGAGGGATCAAATCCCAACATCCCACTTTTTGTGGCACTCAATTTGGCCCAATATCCACTAAGATATGGCAAAATAACCAATGTTGGTTAATAAAATCAATAAAAACCATAAAGATATGGTCAAAAACCCACTGTATGCCATAAAAATAGGGCTAAGACCCCAAAATAGGAGCACCGCCCCTTAAACCCGGTCATATGGATTTAATATGGCCAAGCACCAACACATAGGGTTGTGTGTTGGCCCCTTACTCTGTAAACATTGGTCGTATGGAGCACAAATAGTGGAACCCCCAAAACTGAGGGCTTAATCATAGCCCGCAATGCTGATTTGGAACCATTCATATGTACCATCCCCAAGATTCGGGGCTAACCTCCAAATCCCCGCACTGGAATCTTTCACACATTTACTAAGGCGTAGACACACGGGGTTGCATAAATCCGTGGGTTGGGGCCTAGCTCCAGCCCTTTCCGCCCCTGCTCAACACTTTACAACACTTTAATTAAAATAATGTGGGCTTGTATACACAAGTCCCACAGTGGTGCAGTGGTCATACGCTCGAGCTCCAACACATAGCCTCCTGTCGGAGGTCCCGAGTTCGACTCTTTCGAACTCCAAAACTTTTGGCAATGAAAACTTCGACCCTCCTCTAGGTGCCACGTGGCATCCCAAGTCTGGGCCACGCGGCACCTCCTAATACACTGGAATTATGCCACTTCTCAAAAAAGGATTCATCCACTCAGCATACTACCCAGTCAGCAATTGCCACATCAGCACACATGTCTACCGAGCATCCACTGACCATACCGGCCACCTGTACAAGCATGCCACATGTCACCCTTTCAGTGGTGATACGTGTCACCTTCTGGTTGGTCCACATCAAATGTACAACCTGTCAACTGTACCTCTGCCATGTAAGCATCATGACATCATGCTAATGTTAGCATTGACTCTTTTATTGTTGATCTGTTGACTTTTTGCATGTTTGACTTTTTGAACAGAATGTGATATCAGGAGCATACGATGTCTATTTGAGCCCATTCAAGTTTCGTTGGGTTCATATTGACGAGGTCTACGCACACATCCATTTTGACACAATTCTGAGAACATTTAATGTTAGGACTTTCTAAGCCCTATCAAGCTCCTAGATCTGAATCTGGATCAGTTGTGGAGCCTAATTATCTTCCTGATTCAGAGTTCTTTGTTTTCAGTCGTGTCTATACCCCATGAAGACTTTACAACCCAAAATAACGTACACTCCACGCAGGGGAGTACAGGGGGCATAAATACCCCTGCAGGGACTGGGAGCAAGAGGGCTCCCAGTGGGGGATCGAGGGTGAAGCCCCCGAAGGAAAAATTGCCTTGTAAATGTATATTGCAATTTCATATTAAATCTAGACCGTTCATTATAAGGTCGCAAATATGACGGTAGAAGTTATGTTAGTATTTTTTTCCCTAGAAGGCAACCCTCTTTTATGATGGAAATGTATTGCAGCTATGTATCATTGCGAATATTGTATTCTGAGTGAGGAGACTGTGAGAGAAAGAATATGAAGTTACAGCGGGTGTGTTGTAGGTTGAATCCCTTCATTTGTTGGATAATAATAAAGGAAGAACCTAGAGATTTCTCTAGTGGACGTAGCCCACACTTGGTGAACCATGCATATCTATGTCTCTATTGTATTGTATATCTTATGTGTTTTATTTCCGAATTTGTTTTATTTTATTGCTCTACAATCTTGTTTTTCTAACAATTGGTATCAAAGCGAAAGATAACTCATAAGAAAAGAGGGTTCCTGGTTCGAGTGGGAGCAATGGCGAAATATGGAAAGTTTAGGGTCGAGAAATTTAACGACCAAAACTACCAGTTATGGAAGATGCAGATGGAAGATTATTTATATCAGAAGGATCTATTCCTACCATTGGGTGGAATAGCAAAGAATTTGACGGCCATGAAGGAAAAAGAATGGGAGGTTCTTGACAGAAAGGCACTAGGAACGATATGGTTGAGCCTGGCAGCGTCGATGGCTTTCAATATTTCGAAAGAAATGACAACGAAGGAGTTGATGGATGCATTGGCTAAATTGTATGAAAAAAACTCGGCATCCAATCAGGTATTTCTAATGAAGAGATTATTTAATATGAAGATGTCAGAAGGTGGGTTTGTTGCATATCATTTAAATGAATTTAATACGGTTGTTATCACTAAAATTTCGTCTGCAAATGGTGACAAGAATCCAGCGTCTTCAAACAGCTATTAAGTTCACCCATGGACCAAAAATTACCAAAAAAGAATTTCCAAAGGGTCCAAAACTATACAACCAATTATTAAATCAGGATGCGCCATGACTATATAAGCAACGCGTGCACATGCACCATAAAGAAACACAGGAAAAGTGCACATGTGCACGATGCACGACTGTGAACGCTAAAATCCACGCACACCTGAGAACGACGCATTTATGATGTTGTTCGGCCTCCCACCCACTTCTGGTTCAGCTTCCAAGTCGATTTGACATCCAAATCTCGATTGGATCCGGCTGGGTGGCTGGTCAAAGACCTAAAGGTGCCCTAAATAGCCCCTTATTCACACTAAAAGCAGGTTACATAATACCTCAAAGAGGTGTTATAAAACAAGTCCATGGGTGCACTACATCTTCAAGGAATTCATTTGCAAGGTTATGTTATTGTTATTCTCTTGGGGAATCCTCTTTTCTCATCAAGAGAATACTAGCACCATTCCATTTGGGCAATTCACATCACCTTTTGAGTGTATTAGCTTGGGATTCTTTCACCATTTCTTTCAAGTTTTCAAGTTGTAAGAAGAGTTCAATCTTGGGGGTCCAAGAGCCCTCCCATGGAGAAAGAAGGGACCCAAAGTCCCGCTTTCTCTTTGGTGTTTTCTTTTCACTAATACAATCCTTTCCATTGGTGACATGAGTCTTGTTTGTTTATTGTTCTTATGTCCTTATGCACCATAGTTTAATTGTTTTTATCATTCCTAGTTTAATTCTTAGCTTAGTCTTTTATGATTTATTCTTCTAACCCTTTCCTTTACTGTTGTCTTGCTTAGCTAACCTAACTAAGCTTGTAAGCACATATGTTTTGCTCATTTAGGTGACAAAAGAGGCGCAACAGATTGGCGAATCCACTGGGGAAAGGTATTAATTTCCTACCCCATTTGGGTTATTTTAGCTCTTATTTTTGTTTATTTAACCTACAGGTACCATAACCGGCCCAAGTTGACCTGCAAAACATCAAATTCAAAGCTAAGTTGAGAGAATTCCATCCAAAATTTTCTTCACGGTCATGTGACAGTGGTGCGTGGGTTTATTGGCCCACAATCGCACATCGTGTGCACATGCACCAAAATCATTGTATTACTCAGCGCCTTCTATGCACCTGCACTCAAAAGTCTTTTTCAGTTCGCGCATTGGCGCTGAGAGTGCCTTTGTCTAGTCTGATACTCGCGCACTTGTACAGAACAATACACATTGTAAGTTTTTTTATGATCTATTCAAGGCCCATAGCCTTCTTAAATATGATTCCATGCATGTTGTAATCTGCACCACGCTTACCTTCCCTCTCATATAAAGGGATTAGTCAAAACACATAGGTACTTAGGGGTTAAAAATCCTTATTTTTCCTCTTTTTGCTTTTATTTCGCCACATGGATGGCTTGCTTTGACTAAAAAATAAGTTGGAATCATTCTACATCACATATAAAACTTGCATTGGGACTAGAAATTGGATATCAATCATTGAGTATGCTCTTCTCTCGTGCTCCAAAGCGATCTTGAGAATCAAAAAGAGGTTGAGAGACAATTTCATCTCCCTTAAAAAGACAAAATCTTTAGGAGAGGACAACAGCCCCCTCGAGACTCCTCTTAGTTTATTTTTCAAATACATCTCAAAATTGTAATGGGCCCATATAGGCCCACATGCTACAAAGATAGGATAGTGATGAAATTTACTTTCTTAGATTAAATCGCTAGGGAAGTTTAAAGGTTTTGTAACAGGCCCATACATGCCCACATGTTCACAATCTAGGATAATTTCAAAGCTTTCTTAGATTAAATCACATTAGGGAGTTAAAAGAATAGTAAAGGACCCACATGTCCACATGCTATCTTCCTAAGGACTTTTGAATTCTGCAAGGTTGTACCAATGACATTTAGTTAATTAGGTAATCAAAGACTTGTAAGGACCAAACCAAGTCCACATGCAGCAAGGTGACACATAATTCATTAAAAATTTGGCACACTTTCACTCATTCACACACAAAAGTCACTTCTCACTCACATAGTTTTCATCTTGAAACGTGGAGGTTGAAGCAAGTTTCCTCCAAAGGGATTCTGAAACACCCTACCCTTTTCTTGACGAAACTATCCACTCCCACTTAATTTCAATGAGATTGGCTCACACCCCCAATCTCTCAAACAACCACATCTAAAAAATTTCTAAAAACTCACTAAGTTTTCCTCCACAGGAGGTGCCAAAAGAAATCTTTTAGTCTAGGTAGGATTTCAGGGATAGGCATCCAAATAACTCCCTGTTATATGGTTCTCACATTTTCAAAACAATAGAAGTTTTCAAATAGGGAACTTTAAATCCTTCAAGTCAAGTGTTCCTAACACCATAAGGCAAGGAGATACTCGTGAAGGGTTGAAGGCCAAGGTTCGGTTGTTCTGTGTATCCCCCCTTGAGGCACCCACCTCTTGGACAGGATCCAGCACGTGACCCATTTCCTAGGCCGAAAATCTAATGTTGCACTTTGATCGAGGTACCTAGTGACCAAATTTTAGGACATCTACCAAGGTAGCAATTGTGGGTTGCAATTGTACCTTGATCGGATTTTGTGTGGCTATTGGGAAATATCATCAGTTCTTTCGGTATATGCCCCCTCTACCCCTCATTATAACTGATTGCTTCATCCTTCATGAGTTTCTCTTTCGATGGCTTCAGACCCCACTGTCGAGTGCTATTGGAAGGTCCAGTGCTATTTTGAGAGGAAGGATGTTACGTCTTTTAGGACACGAGAATTTGTTTTCTTTGTTCCCCCACGTGGACAAAATCCACCTATCCACATATATTCTTCTTTATCAAAACACTTTATGTATGATGCCCTTCTGATTACATCTAATTTGGATACATATTGTGTAGGTTCAAAAATTATAGCAAAGGCTCTTGTTTATTTATTTTCTCTCACCACCATTCGCACACATTCACTCGGCTAGTCGGACATCATAGAGGACCCACAAAACCCTCGTCATTCCAAATGCTTCCTAAATCTCCCTCCTATTCTAGGGGGAGTTCCTAGTCTTGCCAACTCATCAGCTCCACCTTCTCACACCCCTGTGAGTGCCACTATATTGGGATCAGCGTTGCTTGGTTCCACCTTACTTGGGTCCAATTCCCAAGGTCCACCTTCCACTCGCTCTCCTTTACAGAGAAGCAGGGGACCAACTTCTTCTCAAGGGGGAAGTACAAACTCACCTAGTCCCCTCCAAGGCTCAGGTACTCAGAAAAATCACACTATGGTTGGGATTAATCCTCCTCCACCACCCCATATGCCATATTTGGCTTCCCTCAACATACCGGATCTGAATAAACTCACCAATGATCCCATATTGCACAACCCCATATGGCCTGCAATGCCTACTAAACTCCCTTCAGACATCCCCAAGTTTGAAGGAAAAGCAGGAGATGATCCCCCCAACCATATCATGACCTTTCACCTATGGTGTTCTTCAAACATCATCATGGATGATTCTATCTGATTGAGGTTATTTCAATGTACACTCACTGGCCCATTAGCCAAATGGTATGTAGAAGAAAAATATGGGTCCCACGCGAATTTTGAATCCTTGGCCAAAGCATTTTTGACCTTCTTTCAATTACCCGTTCGTCATGAAAATGGCCTTGAACTACTCTAAGACTTCAAACAAACCGCCTCCACACATATTTCCAACCACATCCACGAATAGCGTCGGCGACATAGCCTCTGCAAAGCTAACGCTACCCCCCAACAATGTCTCAATTGGTTCCTCAAATCACTTGTTTCCCTCCTCGCCAAAGATGTGTCTACCACCTTCCCCCAAACTGAAGAAGAAGCCATTAGCAAGACCCAACAGTTCCAACTCATTTACACCCAGTCCGGATAACTATACACGGTACTCCCAGAGTACGCCCCTAGACCTGTGCCATTTGGCCAAGACAAACCTGGGATGTCTCACTCAGCAGACGCATTGATTAGTAACACTACACTCCACAACTAACAGCCTCAACAACCACCCATCTATGGCATACTCAATATTCATCGACATATGGAGGAATCCCTTATTATCCTCCTCCCCCTTATCAACAACCATACCCTGTTTCCCTGCCTCCACCCATAATTGGACCCCCGTCGGTACCCCGAATCCACCCACCTATCCAACCAAGTATTAGTACTCCCTCTACCTCGGCCTATACCCTAAGCACTAGTGAAAGCACCACGCCTTCCTATGTACCTTATGGATCATCACCACAACATAATCTGTACTTTCCATTTTATGGCCCCCCACAGCCTATGGCTCCACCACAAGGACCACCACACGCTGGGGTTAATTTTGTTCAACCTTCTCCCATTCAGCAATATCAAAATTTTGAACAATTGAACATGGAAAATCCATCCCATCAATCGAGCAATTCCAGAACGAAAGGAAAAAAATGGAACAATAATAATCACGGACCAAGAGGAAACCAGAACAAACCCTAGCACAACTAGTCTACCGGGGTCAACCAAAACCAGGGGAATCAAAACCCCCAAGGGGGAAACAACAACAAACGCCCGGGAAAGAACAACAACAATATTAGGACCACCTTCCCCTGTGCCCTTTGCAGTGAGTTTGGTCACTATACTCACCATTTCCCCCAAATCGCTAACTTTAAACGAATGAAAAACTCTGTGAATGGACCACGTCCCTCAGTATCGCCTGCCCCCCCACAGGCCCCACAACCATATGTGCAGCAGCCACCCCCAGTTGTGCTACAAAACCCTATCCCACACCAAGGGGTGATAAATACCCAACCAGACATGCAGCCTACCCCACCACAATTGGGACCTTATCCCAATACGGGCACCTTTGTCGCTCACACTATCCTCCTTACCAATGAGGAAGAATTCCTTCTACAAACTCGCAGTCGTCAGTATAGCACACCCCCCGACTCTGCTCCCACCACCTTGGAAGAAATTCCAGTCACAACTGGACCCCCTTTCATGATTCCTCACCCTAATACTGAAACCCCCCTTTGTATTCCTCGCATTCCATTGCGCAGGAATGTCCAAAATCCTCAGGCTAGGGCATCTCATAATTACAGTTTGGTCGATGACTTGGCACAATCTCCAGCTTCCATGTCAGTCTTATAAGTCCTTCAAACTTGTCCCACCCAGTGGAAGTCCTTACTTTCCGCCCTGGGAGAAATCGACCCTGTTGATACTCGACTCATCACATTTGATCTCGATAGTGGAGAACCTCGCCTCCCCACTCTTATTGCTTTTCAAATCCCTGTAAAAATTCGAAACATTACAGTTCATTGGTGCATCATTGGTGCATCATTGATGAAGGCACATCCACCTGTATCATGTCCAAATCCATATGGAAGAAAATTGGTTCCCCCGAACTCATACCATCTACCATTACCTTAAGAGCTTACAATGGCAGACCATCATCCCTCGAAGGACTCTTCCAAAATGTCCCCGTCGAGCTCGGAGGAAAAACCATTCTGATTGAAATTGAGGTTATCGATGCCTCGCTCGACTACAATATCTTGTTTGGTCATAGCTACATGTATTCTATGAAGGCCGTCACCTTTTTTGTGTTCTGAACCATGATGTTTCCCCATAACGGAAAGATCATTACCATCGATCAAGTATCACATTACGAGCCTAACCCTTCATCCAACATTGATAACATCCTCCCTTTCATCCCCACTAATCCTGATGCCTATCCACTTATCGAGATGGGCCCCATAATCTTCAAAGATCCATCCTTGCTAGGGACATACCACAGAGAACCACTTCTCCTCCATCCCTCAGCACAAGTATGTGTCGTATCCTCCAACAGAACAAAAACAGAAGATAACCTCCCTCCCACCGAGGCCTCTTTCATCCCTGACGTCCCACTAGTCAAAAAAATTCTCCCTCAGGAATCCCCTGGAACTAATTCAGCTCGACCCGTTCCTAATCTTCCCCAGGGCCATATCCCAGTTTGGGAAACAGTCCCCCAAGACATTACCCAAATCCCTTCCTTTTACCCCCCACCAGGTGTACAAGCTTTCCAAGTAGCTGCAACACTTACCCTTCCTAATATGGTGTTGGAAATCCCAGTTTGGTATTTACATCCGCCTAAGATGATCCCTCAACCATCCCTTCCTCCCCAAACAGAAAGAATCTCGATGCAGATTCCCATACTCACTCCCACCATACCACCTACACCCCCACTCACTAACCCCCCTGCTACAGATGGGGGCAGGCGAAAGATGAAGGAGCCCACAGCTCCACTTCCCTCATGCGTCCAACCTCCTTGCGCGCTATGCGAGAAAGATGAACACCCCACCAATAAGCACCCATCTCTCCCTGAGTTACGTAATCTCATTCAACTCCCTCGAGCACCACCACCACTTGTCACTTCCTCCAGTATTGCCGCTATCTCAGAGAACACAAGTAACAAAGGACTGCAAACCAAATTTGCATGCACCATCTGTTCAGAATATGGCCATTACACACACCATTGTCCAGCCTTACCTCAATTCCGACAGACGCTAACAGTTGTACGCCAGAGCTTTCAGCAAACACCCACCCCAACTCCTATCACCGGCATCCATTATGTCACGACCTCGGTCAACAAATGCATGAGATGTCCTAGCTCCCTATGCAAATCACTTGATCATTTCACGTATCAATGTCCTATAGATGATTTATATGAGGAATTACCCCCAATTCTCCAATTCATTTCCCCACGAAAATTCTATGCCTGACTACCATTTTTAATGCACAATACCTGGATATTTGGTTTATGATGAGCGAACCATCGCAATCCCCTTGCATCAATCCCCCTATGTCTTTATCATCCGGAGACAACGCCACAGTGACAGTCACTGAGGTCACTCCTCTCGATCCCCTATATTCACGACATTTTAATTGTGATGAAAATATCCTCGAGGAGTTAACTACCCCCGATTTCCCATGGGACGTGATCCACCATAGAGTGCTCTTTCTTTCACAGGAAGCCTTCTCGCCTCCTAGCCAACACCCCATATACGCAGTCGAAACCAAATATTTTCTCCCATCAGGGCATATAAATTAGTTCAATAACCCTATCCTTGTCCCTGACGCTTTCGAGGAAGGCAATATGTCCAATATATCCCCAACCATCAAAATAGATATTTCCATCAAATATGGAATTATCGAGGAAATCACCATTGGCGCTGCATGCTCTCCTGAAGAAATCACCGCCTACAAATCCCTCCTCCAGGAATACTGGGACATTTTCTCTTGGTCATACACAGAGATGTCTGGCCTTGATCCCTCTATTGTCGAACATTGCATAGACACCTAGCCTGGTATCACACTCGTCCGCCAAAAACAGTGACTGCTACACCCATCCAAAGCAGCGGCCATCAAAGCCAAGATTGACAAACTACACACTGTCGGATTCATTTACTCCATCGCCTATACGTCATGGGTCTCCAACCCTGTCCCTGTTAACAAAAAACAGGGCACTATTCGTGTTTGTATGGACTTTCGCGACCTAAACCATGCCTGTCCCAAAGACAACTTTCCAACACCCTTCCTCGACCAAATTATCGATGATTGCGCAGGTCACGAGGCTTTGTCCTTCATGGATGATTTCTCTAGTTACAACCAAATCCACATTCACCACCCCGGTCAGTACAAAACCGCATTCACTACCCCTTGGGGCACCTTTGCGTATCGAATGCCGGCACCACTTTCCAACGGGCCATGACATACGTTTTTCATGATCTAGCTCATATCATCCTCGCATACTTAGACAACCTCATCGCTCGATCTAAGAAATGTACTCAGCATCTCGATGATATACGAATCATCTTCCAAAGGTGTCGTCAGTGCAATATCCACTTGAACCCCTCGAGTGCGTATTTTGCATCACTGTTGGGTTCCTCCTTGGGTTCATCGTTTCCCAAAGTGGCATTACCATGGACCCTCTCAAAGTCCAAGCCATCATGAAAATTCCCCCTCCTCGGAATTTACGCCAACTCCAGAGCCTACAAGGAAAAGCTAACTTTTTACGGCACTTTGTCCTAGATTATGCCACTCGAGCACACGGTTTCCTTCGCTTACTACGCCACAACATCCCATTCCACTGGGATGACCATGCCCAAAACGCTTTCAATGATCTTAAAATGGCTCTCTCCAATGCCCCTTTGATTAGTCCACCCGACTATAACCACGACTATATCCTCTACATATCGGCCTCAGTCGTTTCAGTAGCAGGAGTTCTCGTTCAAATTGGAGATGATGATTGGGAGCATGTCATTTACTACATTAGTAAAAACCTCTCAGGGACACCCTTGAAATATAATCACGAAGAGAAACTAGCCCTTGCAGTCATCCTCGCAGTCCAGAATCTACGTCATTACATTCTGCTTCAAACTACCAAAGTCATAGCAGAATTCAACCCCATGCAATACTTGCTCAGTCATCAGCAAATCAATGGTAAATTTTCTCGATGGATTGTCATCCTTCAAGAGTATGATCTTGAATTTTCAACACCCAAGAGCAAGAAAGCTCTCATCCTTGTCGAACTTATCATGGCATTTCCCTTTGACACTACCAGTTCACCGGTCAATACCAACTTCCCCGATGAACATCTCTTTTACATCCCCTTGGATGACCCTTGCATGGTATGGCGATCTTCTCATCTATCTCTGAACAAAAAAAATTGGAAACCACCTCTCCAGAGATGATCGTCGACGTATTCGTCACCAGGCACCCCGCTACCTCCTCATCGGGGATATCTTATATCGGTGAGGGGTTGACACCATACTTCGTCGATGCTTGACTATTGACGAGGCCGACAGAGTCTTGAACGACTGCCACAGCGGTGCTTACGGGGGGCATCTCTCGGGGATGTCCACCACCCAGAAAATCATCCGCGCAGGTTACTTTTCGCCTACATTATTTTACGATTGCATTCATGTCGTGAAGCGATGTGATAAATGCCAGCTTTATGCCAACAAAGCACGTGCACCACCTGCTTTTCTACACCCAGTCATCACCGCTGGTCCCTTTTGTAAATGGGGCATCGACTTCATGACTTGCAACCCTCCATCGAGCAATGGACACAAATACATAGTTGTTGCAGTTGATTACTTTACCAAGTGGGTTGAAGCCATGCCTACCTTCAACAACACTGTTGACACAACAGCATGTTTTTTCTTTAACCATGTCATATCCCACTTCGGAGTACCACTCCAACTAATCTCTGATCACAGGATACATTTCAAGAATGAGATTTCCATTGAACTCTCATCTAGGTTAGGATTCTCCCATGAGTTTTCCTCACCATACTACCCTCATTCCAATGGACAAGTAGAAGTAGTTAACAAGGCCCTCAAAACCATGTTGCAGCGCATGATTAACAAACATAAAACCAATTGGCATCATATGTTATTTTCCGCGCTCTGGGTTTACCGCACAGCAGTCAAAACTGGCACTGGTTTCACACCTTTTCATCTAGTCCACGGGGTCGAGGCCACTCTTCCCATCAAGTGTGAAATTCCCACCTTACGCACCGCTATTGAGCTATTACCTGACATTGCCCCAATAGAGCATTGTTTTCTGAACCTAGAATCCCTGGATGAAGATCGTCGATCTTCATTACAGAACAATGAAGTAGCCAAAAAACGATCAAAGGCCACCTTTGATCGCCATGTCAACCTTTTCTCCTTTAACTAAGGAGACCTCATCCTCGCTTACGATATTGCTCACGATACCCTTGGCCATGGCAAGTTCGAGTCCCTATGGCATGGACCATACATCATCCAACATTGCCTCACTAAAGGCGCATACATCCTAGCCTCCCCCGAAGGCCATCCTCTCAAAGAACCCGTCAATGGGTTGTACTTAAAGAAATTTTACGCCTGAGCATAGCCATACTACACTAGGCTTTTTCTTTTTTTGGTACATCTTTTGTAGAGTTTTTTATATTCTTTTATCCATACCTCCCATCTAATCTATCACTCGTGTTATTAACAGATACCACCCCCATCGGCCTACCACACCGGGTACGCCGACGGAGCTAGCGGCTGGACTCAGAATCTCGCTTTGGCTGCCTGGGCCCTCTATTCACCTTCACATGACCTGCTCCACACCAGCGGCATATGTTTAGGCTCAGCCACCAACAATCAATAATAATACACCGTCGTCATTGGTCTCCTCGTTGAGGCCAATCATCGGCATATTCGTCACCTTAGCGTTTTACTTGATTCCCAGTTGGTTGTCCTCCAACTCAATAACGTGTACCACGTCCGCGATCCTTGCCTCTTCCGCAAATACATGCAAGTTAGATTTTTATCTCGACAATTTGATTCCATCACGTTCACACACATTCCAAGACAATTTAATCAAATAACAGATAATATGGCTAACCTAGTATTAGATTGGCATTTATCACATCAAGATACCAGTACGCATACATCAAACACCCATAATCTATTATAACATATACATTAGACATCATCAACAAAAACCACACAACACATGTACACATTACCAAGATCCCAAAATGTATATCCATATATATATAGGTCAAAATGTCATAAGTGTTTACAAAAATAGTACATCGCCCGTAGGCAGGTGAGTCACCTCATCCCTATCAATACAAAAATGGATGTCACAACTATACAAAACGGTCTCACCAGCCTATATCAAATACAAACAAAAAAATACATATCCAGAGGTCCTTAGGGCGCCTCTAGTGCTTCAACACCAGGTCCTCCCTCTGGCGGAGGTACCCCACCATCTCTAGGTCCCTCAGGTCCTGGGGGAAACCACCCAGTCATCGCAGCTCTGGATACAGCTTCTCTACGAATCAGGGTCCGCGACTCTTCTGGCATCCCAATACACTACTCAAGGATCCCCTCATCCTGGATCTGCAACCACATCCCCTCAGGAACTCCCTGTAGAACTGCCTCTAATCGGCAACGAAAATCATAAGACTCTCCCCCGACCTCGGCCGGAGGATCATGTGACAGCCCTACACCGGGGTCATCATAACGACATCTCCTGGCTGCTCTATCCTCATCACCGAGCCTCACCCCATCATCCTCTCTTCATTGCCTCTCCCCTACTCGTGGCTCTACCCATGGTGGTCTCACAGGCCCCTGGCGGGCTGGCGCTCTAATCAACTTGACCTCGTGTCCACGCGGTCCCACATCTACATAAACAAACACATGATAGTATCAATATCCATACAAATATCAACCATATGCTATACTATCTAAACAAATCAAAAACCAGCAACAATAACATCATACCTCAGCGGTCGAATACCTCTCCCGGGGGTAATATCATCTCGGGATCATCACGAAAATCTACCCCACTGTATGGAAATTTCAATATGATATGTGGCATATGACACCACAACTGTGCAGCCTCAGTCATGAAGTAATGGACACCCTCCCCACCCCCATGTCAAACCAAAATCATTGCCCACCACCGTAGTCGTGGCTCTCACGCTACTGGTGTCTCTAACAAACTCTCGGATGCAACATAGGCACCCTCTCTAGAAACCAAGACACCATAATCAATCCAAAAGCGAAATCCCCTGAGTACGTCGCTCGACACCTGGTGAGTTCTCCCACCATCTTGGCATGCAGCATCAAGCCCCAGGAAAAATGATAACCCCCTAGTGCTCGCTGCATGATCCACAATTGACCGCCATTGATACGTTGAGTCGTGAGAGACCCATAAACTCTCACAATCATCATTTCCATGCAGCAATGTACCAGGGCATCCATCACCCCAATCCTCACCACCGACCTGGACATGAAATCCTCTCCCGAACAATATGCTCAGGCAACAATCACCAACTGCCCCTCTCCAACTATCACCAGCTCCGCTGGTAGCAAGGTTCCCCTAAAAGGGAGCCCAGTCAAAAAATAGACATCCTCCTCAACAAAGAATGCCAAGTGCTCCCCACACACAATAAAACAATGCAATTCTGAACTTCACATGGAAATCATGAATTGCAACAGATACTCCTGTGCCCTCACCAGTGAGCACTCAAAAAACTTCAGCAGCCCACAGGCTGCCAAAGCACCATGAACCGTCGGCTCCTCATCCCTCACGGCCTCCCTCAGTCAAGCCTAGTCCCTCTCCCTCCAATGGATCGGCATCTTCCCAAATGATCACCTACATCCACATATACAATACTCGATCAACCATCACAACTCATCAAAACACCAAAAATCCCAAAAAACAGATAAGTTTTTCTCACCCACATCTTTGCCTCAAGGGCACGACTGTTATCCCCACAAACGTGCACACCTGCGCACCTATTTACCCCACAGGCATGCATGTATGCACGCCTATTCAACCCACAGGCACGCATGTATGTGCGGCTGTTCAACCCATAGGCACCCACCAAATGCACACATGTTCACTACACAATTGCGCACTCATGCGCAACTGTCAGCACCACACTCGCGCACATATGCGTGGTTGTGCTTCGAATAGGCACGCACCCCACGCATGCTTGTTTTCCCACATTGTGTGCCCCTCTATGTGACTCTTCCCATTATAGTCACGCATTAGTGCACGGATCACCATCGATTTCCCGTGCATTTGGGGGGGCACACTGCCAAAAACCCACCATATGGCCATCCGTACGGTCCTACCCAAAAATTGACACCTAACTACTGTACATGAGGATGCGACCACTAACCTAACTCTCGCACCTCCCGGATCGGCTTCCTTGCACTCCCGGAATCTCTGAATCTACTCTAGAATCTCCTCTCTGATCACTATAGTAGCAAGTACAAATGAGGTGGCAATGTGGGCCCTACAGCTATATATAGGCCCTTTTTGCCAAAACTTCCATACCCCCTTCCGGAAGCTTCAGACATCCACTTTTCGATCCATCTTCAGCCACGATATCAAGATCCCGCTGCCTACATAGTCATGCTTCCCAAGTCACCATCCATCCCCAGCCCCCGGGGATCCATTTTCTCATACCTCGTTCAGGTACGCATGCTCATGTTTAAAATTATCAAATAATTGGTATATCTTCGTTATCTTCAGATATTGTTCACGTCGGGTATTTGGTTTTCATGTGTGCAGGTACTTGATCATCACACACCAGTGTGACCCCTTCAGGTATGTGATTGACATTGGCATGTAATCATTCCCTCTGAATCTCAATCACATCTCCAGTCACACCGTCTGAAATTTGCCTTTAGGGTCCCTATATCTGGCTCTGCAGTACTGTCACCTCCACTACATTTTGGTACTATCACCCAGTAGCACTCTCCCCCACATGAGTTGTCCCATTCATAGTCCCCCTTGGCATTTTGACACTCATGTTGTTTTCACCCTTTAGGGAGGGGAGTCTGAATAGTCTTACGCATTTTCAAGAATCAGCCACATACTCCTTCTCCCCCTTTTTCTAACTTTCCCAACGGAATCCTAGGTTATCTCATAATGGTTCTACTTTGACTGAACCTCCACAGTATCATTACCCATCCATTTCATCCACAGTCAGTTTTCCCATCTGCAAATTCCCCTTCATTCATTTACCTCATATAGAGACCCACCCATGGGGCCCCTCACCCTCCACCAGTTCCCTACACAACTTGTGCCCTCATAGGCCAAGCCATCTTGCACTGAGGCACCCATTTATGTATTTGTATGCTCATCCCCAATTATTTATTTCTTTGGTAATTGTACAAAGCCTTTGTTTCCAGCATTTACATAGATTTTTGTCGTCACCTTTGACGGCCTTCTTCCTTTTGGAAAATGCAACCCATGTCGCTCTTGGTTGGGGCATCCATTATATTCTACTCCTATTGACATAGTCGATAAACCCCGAGTATCCCACATGCCACCTACCTCTACTCTCTGAGTTTGTTCACTTTGTCTCGCCTCTGGCACAACTTGTCCCACGTCTAGTCATCCCCCTGACACTCGACCTAGTTGTATGGTTGTTGCCACTTCACTTATATCCCCAACCAAAGGTAGTCTTGAGTCTCCAATAATCTTGACTTCATCCATGTACCTCCTCAGTCCTTGATCTCATCTAGTGAATTTCCCAAAGCCCTTTGCTTCTTGGAGTCGCGTCTCCATTTTTGTCAACATCAGCACAGTTTTCAGAAGGGCGACCGTATCTTGACTCTCATTCCCTTTACAATGAGGAGTCTTGGACGGCACAAGGAGAACCAGCATTGCTCTCTAATGTTGTTGACCCCCATAAACATTTGACTTCAACCCTCTCTCATGTTGCGGTGGGTCTCACTTTGCGACTATTGCAGTTGTTTTTATATTTGCCAAAGACCTCTGAAATTTGTTGGGCCATCAATGCCCGCCAAATCCTTGATACTTCCTCCAAGTGTCATTGCTTACTTTTCAAAGTATTGTTCCTCATTAGAATTGTCCTCTTCTCTTATCAACACGCCCCTGAGGGCACTGCACTCAGCTTCACCAACATACCACTTCAGTTACGGTCCTACACATGTTTTGAGTTACATGACACGATCATGGGGCATGCTCGCCTCGTTTGTACACAATTTATTTTTTACACACCTTCAGAAAAGTCGGGTCCCACAAGTTCCCCTCTCCCTCCCACGGGTCTCTCTTGATACTCTTGCTCTCTCCCTTTCTTACAATAGTACTCTCAGTAGAAGAAACATTGATGAAGTTTGGCTATAAGTATGATCCTAACCTCATCCATTAGGGGGCATCTGTTATCATTGAAATTTCGTTCACAAATGGTGAGAGGAATCCGATGTCTTCAAACAGCGATTAAGTTCACCCATGGACCAAAGTTACCAAAAAAGCATTTCCAAAGGGTCCAAAACTATACAACCAGTTATCAAATCAGGATGTGCTATGACTATACAGGCAATGCATGCACATGCACCATTAAGAAACGCAGGAAAAGTGCACATGCGTACGATGCACTTCTGTGGACACTAAAAGCTATGCACACCTGAGAATGGTGCATTTATGATGTTGGTTGGCCTCCCACCCACTTCTGGTTCAGCTTCCAAGTCGATTTGACATCCAAATCTCGACTAGATCCGGTTGGGTGGCTAGTCAAAGACCTAAAGGTGCCCTAAATAACCCCTTGTTCACACTAAAAGCAGGTTGCATAATACCTCAAAGAGGTGCTATAAAACAAGGCCATGAGTGCACTACATCTTCAAGGAATTCATTTGCAAGGTTATGTTGCTGCTATTCTCTTGGGGAATCCTCTTTTCTCATCAAGAGAATACTAGCACCATTCCATTTGGGCAATTCACATCACCTTTTGAGTGGATTAGCTTGGGATTCTTTCACCATTTCTTTCAAGTTTTCAAGCTGTAAGAAGAGCTCAATCTTGGGGGTCCAAGAGCCCTCCCTTGGAGGAAGAAGGGACCCAAAGTCCCCCTTTCTCTTTGGTGTTTTCTTTTCACTAATACAATCCTTTCCATTAGTGACATGAGTCTTGTTTGTTTCTTGTTCTTATGTCCTTATGCACCATAGTTTAATTGTTTTTATCATTCCTATTTTAATTCTTAGCTTAGTCTTTTATGCTTTATTCTTTTAACCCTTTCCTTTACTGTTGTCTTTCTTAGCTAACCCAACTAATCTTGTAAGCACCTTTGTTTTTCTCATTTAGGTGACAAAAGAGGCACAACAATGGTTACTAATCAACTAAGTTATGTAAAAGTGGACTTTGATGATGAGGTCAGGGCTCTTGTAATCTTGTGTTCATTACCAGAAAGATGGAACGACTTGGTCATGATTGTAAGTACCTTTGTCACTAGTTCAAAAATTTTAAAATTTGATGGTTTTGTTGGTGTTATACTTAGTGAGGAAATGTGATGGAAAAGCACAGGTGAGACATCAAGTAATGCATTAAACATGGAGAATATGGGAAGACAAAAGGATAGAGGAAAGGGCTTAGGGAACCGCGGTAATTCTAGGAAGGGAAGATCCAAATCCAAACTGGGAAAGATAGAGTGTGGGAATTGTGGGAAGAAAGGGAATCCGAAGAAAGACTGCAAAGATCCAATGAAACAAAGAGATGGACAGCATGAGAAAAATTAGGAAGCAAATGTAACAGGTGATGTGTTACAAGATGCTTTGATTCTTTCTATAGATAATATTTATGAGTCTTGGGTAGTAGATTCAGGGGATTCATTTCATGTCACACCCCATAAGAAACATTTTCTAGATTATGTTCAAGGTGATTTTGGACAGGTTCATTTGGGTGATGATGCACCATGCAAAATTGTTGGAATATGACACAAACCCCTAACCATTCTCCTCTCTTTTGGGGTTGCTTGACCTCCCGGTCTAGGATCGTTTGAAACACCTGATTCAGATTGACTCTTTGAATCCCTAGTGGAACCTAACAACTCTCTCACAGGTCCTCTCTTTCTCCTTATTGTAGGCCATTTCTATCATGTGACCTTGAACTATGTCCCGGGGCTCCACCACACAAGGCGCTTTGGGCTTCGGGCTTCGGCTCTTTCCCCGACAACCAACTCTTACATCCCCGAACTCTGAATCAGGAAATTCTACGGTGCAAGGATCAATGGTCCCTGTCCCTATTTTGATCGACAGCCATTCTTGCGCCTCTTTTATCACCTAAATGAGCAAAATAGAGGTGCTTACAAGCTTAGTTGGGTTAGCTAAGCAAGATAGCAGTAAACGAAAGGGTTAGAAGAATAAACATAAAAGACTAAGCTAAGAATTAAACTAGGAAAGGAAAAAACAATTAAACTATTGTGCATAAGGACATAAAAAAAAGAAACAAAGAAGACTCATGTCACCAATGGAAAGGATTGTATTAGTGAAAAGAAAACACCAAAGAGAAAGGGGACTTTGGGTCCCTTCTTCCTCCAAGGGAGGCCTCTTGGACCCCCAAGATTGAGCTCTTCTTACAACTTGAAAACTTGAAAGAAATGGTGAAAGAATCCCAAGCTAACCCACTCAAAAGGTGATGTGGATTGCCCAAATGGAATGGTGCTAGTATGGTCTTGATGAGAAAAGAGGTTTCCCCAAGAGAAACGCAACAACATAACCTTGCAAATGAATTCCTTGAAGATGTAGTGCACCCATGGCCTTGTTTTATAACACCACTTTGAGGTATTGTGCAACCAGCTTTTAGTGTGAAAAGGGGTTGTTTAGGGCACCTTTAGGTCTTTGACTAGCCACCCAGCTGGATCCAGCCGAGATTTGGATGTCAAATCGACTTGGAAGTTGAACTGTAACACCCTGTTTCCCCTAATTTGTAAAAATAACTGGACTGGCCAAGAACTGTGGCAAACTCAGAAATGAGAATGTGTGATGTGAATGGACCTTGTGGAAAAGGTCGATGAATGTGAATAATATATATATATATATATATATATATATATATATATATATATATATATATATATTGCAGGATTACTGAGAGGGGATATGATGAAAAAGAGACCACGATGGCTAGAGAACGGTGGTGGAAGGCACCTAGAATGGTGGCGTTAACTTCCACCGAGAATAATACCGTATTTGGACTCCACTGGCCTGGAGAACCAGGAGCGAATCACTGGCCCCGAATTAAATGTCTCCCAAGCCGGTAGGTAGATGGATCCTCTGGAATTAATGATGGATGGGGGGTGAACCGCCCATCCGCAAAGCCGTCAGGCCTGACCTATGCGAGAGAAATCGTGCCACATGCAACCTTGCAAGAGGATAAGGCATGAAGGAGAAGTGATTAGGGGCAGACGCGAGGGGAGGAAGAGAAGTCTGGAGATAACAGAGTGAGTGATAGCAGAGAAGGGGGAGAGTAACCCTCATTCTCGGTCACTAGAAAACCAAGACACAGTCTCGCAGCATCGTGGTCTCAGCTCGGGGGTGGCTAGTTGTATATCCTATCGGAATAGTTGAGCCTACGGTTGGGTGGAAACGAGCACCCCTCTCAGTAGTTTCCCTTACTTCTCGTATTATTGTTGATAAGTGTTTTACATATTTCATCTTGAAATTCATATGCTGACATATATGCTCATAAACTGTGAAATTGTGAATGATTACAGCATAAAGACTGTCTGTGCAGTGTTTTGATAAGAAATGGTAGATGTATGCTTGTAATAGAAAAACCACGCATGGCTTATGTTGATAGATAAATTTATTTATGTGATAGCTGAACCAAGTTAGACTTCCAGTCCATTCTCGGGAATTTTTTCCCTTTATCTATCTCCAGGAATGACCTGGAATAGAACCCTCCACAGAGATACCCTTCTTGGAAGAGTTACCAAGAGCCTGGAAAAAGGACCTGAATGTGCAAATCCTAGCAAACCTGTATGAGGAAGAATGATCCTCTTGAAATCCAAAGTAGCAGCGTATGGATAAGTATCGGTCGATGGGTGAGATCCCGTCGGAATATCTGCGGTCATTCACAATCGTTAGATTGGTGGAAGAAACAAGGGCATTACATGCCTTACCCCTTTTCCTCTATCTTCGTGAGTAGCAAGGAGATCGGGACCATAGATCCCCAAAGTCTGTGGGAGTATCCGGACAGTTGATTTTTCCATGTTCAGAGAGTAGTGGGAGAGTTCACAGCATAGGACAGGTCTGAGCTGTCAGATCTTAGCTAGGAAACCCGACAATCGTTAGATCTGTTAGGAGATGCATGAGGGTTAAACCCTCGTGAGCAAGGGCGAAAGTCCCGAGAGAGGAGTCGGTATCGGGGATTCAGAGTTTGGGATTTCGAGAGTCCTATTGACAAAAGATTAGGACACTCCATGGTGAAAACCCTGATATAAATCTAGACTGTCCATCTGTAAAGGACACGTGGCGGAGATCGAGAGTCCATCGGTATTTCGGATACCGGGAATTCAAGTTGACAAAGGATTTGCGCCACTGGGGGTCGCAAAATCGCGAAACAACGAGGACCATCCATCTGAGGGAGGATACGTGGCAGTGATCCAGGATCTCAGGAGAATCCCAAAAGAAAGAGCCCATCGGGCTTTCACAAATCAGGAGTTCGGGAGTCCCGTTAACAAGAGGTCGGAATCTCATAATTGTTAAGTCTCGAAACCTCGATTGGTGAACTCCCAAAATGTTAGCATAAGTTTAAGTCTCGATTCATGGACGGGGTCCTCTCGGAGGATCCAAGGTTCGTAACAACCGTTGGATGTGGGGAATGAACGTGGATGATAGTTCCTCGACCCCTATCCGCCTTTGCAAGCAATGCACGAACATGATCCCTATGGAGGATCCAAGGTCTGTAATGATCGTTAGATCTGAGGAGGACATGGAGGCATTAATGCCACGACCCTGTTTCCCTTGCAAGAGATGAAGGAATCAGGACCGTAGACCCCATGGTCCATGGAAGTACCGGACCGTCCATCTGTAGAGTTTACGAGGTTGCTGGTAAGCATTTCGGCGTTTCGGCATTCAAGAAACCTTGCCTTCGCAAATCGCGAAATCCCGATCACCGAAAACCCGAAAAGACGAGAGGTGTGAATGAGGTTAAGGAAAGTCGGGATTCGATCGTGAGCATTGATCATCCCAAAAATATCACGACCGTTGATCTTGGCTAAAGCTCGCCACTGTCCATCGGAGGAACACGTGGTTGTCGGTTGACGTTTCAGCGTTTCGGCATCCGAGAAACCAGAGGGCTAGAAAACCTTGCCCCCCCGATTCGCGAAATACCGATGCCCGAAGTCCCAATAAGCGTTGTAGTAGAGAGGAGAAGTAACAAAATAATCTGGACCATCCATCAGAGGAGACGCGTGGTGAGTGGTCAGAGTTTTGGGAAAATTCTCGAAATCCTGTGGACCGTTGGATCCACACTCTTAAGAGCCGTCGATCTCTTACACGAACTTCCATATCCGAATTCGGAGATTTGAATGACCAAGAGTCATGGAGTCATTGCATCTCGAACTCCCGAGTACCAAAACCCCGGGAGGATCTATATCGTTGAATCAGGAGAGGCTTACGACCATCGATCTCCCTTTGGAGGGAAAATTTTTCCATTCGCTAGCCTTGTCGGGGTTCGGCGTTTCATTGATCCGTTGTGTCAGGGTTTGCAAAGTCAAAAGACTCGACGCTCTGGTAGCACTGAGTTTTGAAGTGTGAGGAGACGTCATGTTTTTTCGACCTATGGTCGTGAGCCGCAATCCTATGGGAACAGATGAGGGAAGAGCTAGCTTACGCTAGACCTCTGTGGACATTTCGGGGGTCTGATCGTTGATAAATCGACGAAAATTTCGATTTTCCATAGTAGGTATGTGACATGAACCATAAGTGGGTGGGAGGCCCACCAACATCATAAATGTGTCGTTCTCATGTGTGCATGGCTTTTAGCATCCACAGTCATTCATCGTACACATGTGCACTTTTCCTGTGTTTCTTGATGACGCATGTGTGTGTGCGCCCTATATAGTCATAGCGCATCCTGATTTTATAACTGGTTGGATAGTTTTGGACCTTTTGGAAATTCCTTTTTGGTAATTTTGGTCCATGGGTGAACTAATAGTTGTTTAAATATGTTGGATTCCTGTAACCATTTGCAGACGAAATTTCAGAGATAACAAATGCCCCCTGATGGATGAGGTTAGGAGCATACGGATAGGAAATTCATCAATGTTTCTTCTACTGAGAGTACCATTGTAAGAAAGAGAGATGGTGAGAGTATCAAGAGTGGCCCATTGGAGGGAGAAGGGAACCTATAGGGCCCAACCTTTTGCAAGGTGTGGAAAATAAATTGTGTACAAATGAGGAGGGCATGCCCCATGCTCGTGTCATGTAACTCAAAAAAGGGTGTTGTACAGTAACTGAAACTGTGTGTTGATGTAGACAACTGTAGCACCCTCAGGGGAGATTTTGATAAAGGCAGAGGACAATTATAATGAGGAAAAATACTCTAAATAGTAGGCAATGATACCTGTAAGAAGTATCACAGATTATGTGGGCATTGATAGCCCAACAAAGTTTAGAGGTCTTCAGCAAATATAAAAAACAACTGCAATAGTCGCAAAGTAAGACCCACCGTAACATGAGAAAGTGTTGAAGTCAAATGTTATGGGGGTCAATGACAGCAGAGAGCAATGACGGTTCTCCCTATGTCATCCGAGACTCCTCATTGTAAAGGTAATGAGATTCAAGATATTGTCACCGTTCTGGAAACTGTGTTGATGTCGACAAAAAGGGAGACGTGACTCCAAGAAGCAAAGGGCTTCGTGAAATCCACTAGGTGAGGTTAGGAACTGAGGAGGTACATGGATGAAGTCAATATGCGTGGAGACTCAAGACTGTCATTGGTTGGGGATATATGTGAAGTATAAGTGGTCGCAATCGTTCAACTAGGTCTAGTGTCAGGGGGACAACGAGACGTGGGATATGTTGTGCCAGAGGTGGGACAAAGCGAACTAAACTCAAAGAGCAGAGGTAGGTGGCCTGTGGGATACTCAGAGTTTATGGACGATGTCAATAGGAGTAGGTGATAAGGAATTCCCCAACCAAGGGCGACATGGGTTGCGTTTTCCAAGAAGGTCACCAAAGGTGACAACAAAAAGCTATGTAAAATGTTGGAAACAACGGCTTAGTTACAAAAAGAATTAAAAAATCAGTGGGGATAATCATGCAGATACAGAAACAAGTGCCCCAGTGTAAGATGGCTTGGCCTGAGGATGGCGCAAGTTGGTTAAAAAACAAGTGGAGGGTTGGGGCCCCATAGGCGGGTTTCAATAGTAGGGAAATGTATGGAGGGCAATTTGAAGATGGGAAAACCGGTGGTGGATGAAATGGATGGTAAATGGTGTTGCGGGAGTGTAGTCAAAATAAAACCGTGAGGAAGTGCCCTGGGAGTCCGTTGGGTAGGATAGAAAAATGAGGAGAAGGAGTATGTGGTTGATTCGTGACATGATGTAAGACTATCGGGACTCCCATCCCTAAAGGTTGAAAACAGCATGAGTGTCAAAGTGCCAAGGGGGGCTATGAAGGGGACAACTCATGTGGGGGAGAGTGCTACCAGGTGACAGTACCCAAAATGCAGTGGAGGTGACAGTACTGCAGAGCCGAATATAGGGACCCTAAAGGCAAATTTAAGAGGGTGTGACTGGAGATGCAATTGAGATTCAGAGGGAATGATTACATGCCAGTGTCGATTATATACCTGAAGGGGTCGCGCTGGTGTGTGATGACCAAGTACCTTCACACATGATAACCAAATACCTGACGTGAACAATATCTGAAGATAATCGAACATATAACCGTTTTTTTTATAATTTTGAACATGAGCATGCATACCTGAACGGGGTATGGAAAAATGGCTCCCCAGGGGCTAAGGATGAAAAATGGCCTAGGGATTGTCTTGATGTAGATGACGAGGTGTTGATCCCATGGCTGAAGACGGATCGAAAAATGGACGCTCGGAGCTCCCAGAATTGAGTCTGGAAGTTTGGAAAAAAGGGCCTATATATAGTTGTAGGGCCCACATTGCCACCTCATTTGTACTTGTTGCTATAGTGGTTAGAGAGGAGATTTCAATGGTTCGCTCGACATAAACCAAATATCCAGATACTGTTGGTTAAAAATGGTAGTCCGACGTAAAATTTTTGTGGGGAAATGAATTGGAGAATTGGGGGGATTTGGGGGTAACTCCTCATATAAATCATCTAGGAACCATGGGGGAGAAGGGAGTGCCTCATGTTCTGATGGGAAGATATGAACCATATCAATTGATGGGGTAAGGGTATTTATCGGGTCTGTTGGAGGAGGGGTATGATTTTGAATAGGGGCTAGTTGACAACGCCTGTATTCAATGATCATAGGACATTGATATGTGAAATGATCAAGTGATTCGCATAGAGAGAAAGGACATCTCATGCGTTCGTTCACTGAGGTTGTAACATCATGGATGTTGGTGACAGGAGTTGGGGTGGGTGTTTGTTGAAAGCTCTGGCATACAGCTATTAGTGTCTATCCGAATTGAGATAACATTGGATAATGGTGTGTGTAATGGCCATATTCTGAACAGATGTCACATGTGAATTTGGTTCAAAGTCCTTTGTTACTTGTGTTCTCTGAGATAGCGGCAATACTAGAGGAAGTGACGAGTGGTGGTGGTGCTCGAGGGAGTTGGGTGAGATTACGTAACTTGGGGAGAGATGGGCATTTGTTGGTGGGGTGTCCATCTTTCTCGCATAGCGTGCAAGGAGGTTGGACACGTGGGGGAAGTGGAGATGTGGGCTCCTTCTTCTTTCACCTGCCCCCATTTGTAGAGGGGGGTTAGTGAGTGGGGGTGTAGGGGATATGGTGGGAGTGAGTATGGGAATCTTCATCGAGATTCCTTCTATTTTGGGAGGGAGGGATGGTTGAGGAACCATCTCAAGTGGATGTAAATGCCAAACTGGGATAGCCAGCACCATATTAGGAAGGGTAAGCGTTGTAGCGACCTGGAAAGCTTGTACACCTGGTGGGGAGTAAAAGAAAGGGGTTTGGGTAATGGCTTGGGGGACTATTTCCCAAACTGGGATCTGGCCCTGGGGAAGATCAGGAATGGGTCGAGCTGAATTAGTTCCATGGGATTCATGAGGGAGAAGTTTTGCGACTAGTGGGACGTCAGGGATGAAAGAGGCCTCAGTGGGAGGGAGGTTATTTTAAGTTGTCGTTCCATTGGAGGATACGACACATACTTGTGTTGAGGGATGGAGGAGCAGTGGTGCTCCATGGTATGTCCCTAGCAAGGATGGGTCTTTGAAGATTCATGGGCCCATCTCAATGAGTGGATAGGCATCAGGATTAGTGTAGATAAAAGGGAGAATGTTATCGATGTTGGATGAAGGGTTAGGCTCGTAATGTGATACTTGATCGATGGTAATGATATTTCCATTATGGGGAAACATCATGGTTCGGAACACAGAAGAGGTGACGACCTTCATAGCATACATGTAGCTACGACCAAACAAGATATTGTAGTCGAGAAGGGCATCGATAACCCCAATGTCAATTAGAACGGTTTTTCCCCCGAGCTTGATAGGGACATTTTGGAAGAGTCCTTCAGGGGATGAGGGTCTGCCATCGTAGGCTCTTAAGGTAATGGCAGATGGTATGAGTTCAAGGGAACCAAGTTTCTACCATACGGATTTGGACGTGATACAGGTGGATACGCCTTCATCAATGATGCATCGGTGAACTATAATGTTCTGAATTTTTACAGCGATTTGAAAAGAAATAAGAGTGGGGAGGTGAGGTTCTCCACTGTCGAGGTCAAATGTGATGAGTCGGGTATTGGCAGGGTCGACTTCTCCCAGGGTGAAAAGTAAGGACTTTTGCTGGGTGGGACAAGTTTGAAGGACTTCTAAGACTGACATGGAAACCGGAGATTGTGCCAAGTCATTGACCAAACTATAATTATGAGTTGCCCTAGCTTGAGGATTGTGGACATTCCTGCGCAATGGGATGCGAGGAATACGAAGGGGGGTTTCAGTATTAGGGTGAGGAATTATGAGAGGGGGTCCAGTTGTGACTGGAATTGCTTCCGAGGTGGTGGGAGAAGATTCAGGGGATGCACTATAATTATGACTGTGTGTTTGCAGAAGGACTTCTTCCTCACTGGTAAGGAGGATAGTGCGATCGGCAGAGGTGCCCATATTGGGATATTGTCCCAACTATGTTGGGGTAGGCTGCATGTCTGGTTGGGTATTTATCACCCCTTGGTGTGGGATGGGGTTTTGTAATACAGTTGGGGGGGTTGTTTTGCATATGTTTGTGGGGCCTGTTGAGGTGCAGGTGGTGTTGAGGGACGTGGTCCATTCACAGAATCTTTCATCCGCTTAAAGTCAGAGATTTGGGGGCAATGGTGAATATAGTGACCAAACTCACCGCAAAGGGCACAAGGGAAGGTGGTCCTAACATTGTTTTTGTTCCTTCCTTGACATTTGTTATTGTTTCCCCCTTGGGGGTTTTGTTTCCCCTGGTTTTGGTTGACCCCGACAGACTGGTTATGTTGGGGTTGTTCTGGTTTCCTCCTGGTCCTGGATTATTATTGTTCTGATTTTTTCCTTTCTTTCTGGTATTGTTCGATTGATGGGGTGGATTTTTCGTGTTCATCTGTTCAAAATTTTGATATTTTTGAATGGGAGAGGGTTGAACAAAATTAACCCCAATGTGTGGTGGTCCTTGTGGTGGATCCATAGGCTATGGGGGGGCAGAAAATGGAAAGTACGAATTATGTTGAGGCGATGCTCCATAAGGTACATAGGAGGGCATGGTGCTTTCACTAGTGCTTAGGGTATAGGTCGAGGTAGAGGGAGTATCAACACTTGGTTGGATAGGTGGGTGGTTTAGGGGTGTCAGTGGGGGTCCACTTATGGGTGGGTATGGTTGTTGATAAGGGGGAGGAGGATAATAACGGATTCCTCCATATGTCGGCGGATATTGAGGTGTGCCATACATGGGTGGTTGTTGAGGAAGTGGGTTGTGGTATGTAGTGTTACCAATCAATCTGTCTACTGAGTGAGACATCCCAGGTTTGTCTTGGCCAAATGGCACGGGTCTTGGGGCATCCAGGAGTACCATGTATAGGTATCCGGACTAGGCGTAGATGAGTTTGAACTGTTGGGTCTTTCTAATGGCTTCTTCTTCAGTCTGGGGGAAGGTGGCAGCCACATCTTTGGAAAGGAGGGAAACAAGTGATTTGAGGAACCAATTGAGACATTGTTGGGGGGTACCGTCAGCTTTGCAGAGGCTATGTCACCGACGCCATTCGTGGATGTGGTCAGAAATATGTGTAGAGGCGGTTTGTTTGAAATCTGAGAGTAGTTCAAGGCCATTGTCATGACGAACAGGTAATTGAAAGAAGGTCAAAAATGCTCTGGCCAAGGATTCAAAATTCGTGTGGGACTCAGATTTTTCTTCGACATACCATTTGGCAGATGGGCCAGTGAGTATATGTTGAAATAACCTCAATTGGATGGAATCATCCATGATGTTATTCGAAGAACAGCATAGGTGAAATGTCATGATATGGTTGGCAGGATCATCTCCTGCTTTTCCTTCAAACTTGGGGATGTCTGAAGGGAGTTTGGTAGGCATTGTAGTCCATGTGGGGTTGTGCAATATGGAATCATTGGTGAGTTTAGTCAGATCCGATATGTTGAGGGAAGCTAAATATGGCATATGGGGTGGTGGTGTAGGATTAGTTATGGCCATAGTGTGAGCGTTCTGAGTACCTGACCCTTGGAGGGGACTAGGTGGGTTTGTACTTCCCCCTTAAGAGGAAGTTGGCCCTCCACTTCCATGTAAAGGAGAGCAAGCGGAAGGTGGACCTTGGGAATTGGACCCAAGTAAGGTGGAACCAAGAAAAGTTGATCCCAAGATAGTGGCACTCACAGGAGTGTGAGAAGGTGGAGCCGATGAGTTGGAAAGACTAGGAACTCCCCCTAATATAGGAGGGAGATTTAGCAAGCATCTCGAACGATGGGGGTTCTGTGGGTCCCCTATGATGTCCGAGTAGCTGAGTGAATGTGTGCGAATGGTGGTGAGAGCAATAAATAAACAAGATCCTTTGCTGCAATTTTTGAACTTTACACGATATATATCCAAATCAAATGTAATCAGAAGGGCATCATACATAAAGTGTTTTGATAAAGAAGTATATATGTGGATAGGTGGATTTTTTCCACATGGGGGAACAAAGAAAACAAATGCTCGTGTCCTAAAAGACGTAATGTCCTTCCTCTCAAAATAGTATTGGACCTTCCAATAGCACTCGACAGTGGGGTCTAGAGCCACCGAAAGAGAAAATAGTGAAGGATGAAGCAATCAGTTATAATGAGAGGTAGAGGGGGCATATCCCGAAAGAAATGGTGATATTTCCCAATAGCCACAAAAAATCCGATCAAGGTGCAATTGCATCCCACAATTTCCACCTGGGTAGATGTCCTAAAATTTGGTCACTAGGTACCTTAGTCAAAGTGAGGCATTTAGATTTTCGGCCTAAGAAATGGGTCACGGGATGGATCTCGTCCAAGAGGTGGGTGCCTCAAGGGGGGACGCATAGAACAACTGGACCTCGGCCTTCAACCCTTCACGGGTATCTCCCTGCCTTATGGTGTTAGGAACACTTGACTTGGAGGATTTAAAGTTCCTTATTTGACAACTTCTATTGTTTTGAAAATGTGAGAACCAGATAACGGGGAGTTATTTGGATGCCTATCTGTGAAATCCTAACTAGACTAATTGATTTCTTTTGGCACCTCCTGTGGAGGAAAACTTGGTGAATTTTTAGAAAAAATTTAGATGTGGTTGTTTGAGAGATTGGAGGTGTGAGCCAATCTCGTTGAAATTAAGTGGGACTAGATAGTTTCGTCAAGAAAAGGGTGGTGTGTTTCGGAATCCCTTTGGAGGAAACTTACTTCAACCTCCACGTTTCGAGATGAAAACTATGTGAGTGAGAAGTGACTTTTGTGTGTGAATGAGTGAAAGTGTGCCAATTTTTTAATGAATTAGGTGTCACCTTGCTACATATGGACTTCGCTTGGTCCTTACAAGTCTTTGATTACCTATTTAACTAAATGTCATTGGTACAACCTTGCAGAATTCAAAAAGTCCCTAGGAAGCTAGCATGTGGACATGTGGGTCCTTTACTATTCCTTTAACTCCCTAATGTGATTTAATCTAAGAAAGCTTTGAAACTATCCTAGATTTTGATCATGTGGGCATATATGGGCCCGTTACAAAACCTTTAAACTTTCCTAGTGATTTAATCTAAGAAAGTAAATTTCAACACTATCCTATATTTGTAGCATGTGGGCATGTATGGTCCCGTTACAATCTTGAGATGTGTTTGAAAAATAAACTAAGAGGAGTCCCGAGGGGGCTATTGTCCTCTCCTAAAGATTTTATCTTCTTAAGGGAGATGAAATTGTCTTTCAACCTCTTTATGATTCTCAAGATCGCTTTGGAGCAAGAGAGAAGAGCATACTCAACGTTTGATATACAATTTCTAGTCCCAATGCAAGTTTTATATGTGATGTAGAATGATTCCAACTTTTAGTCAAAGCAAGCCATCCATGTGGCGAAATAAAAAGAAAAATGAGGAAAAATAATGATTTGTAACCCCTAAGTGCCTATATGTTTTGACTAATCCCTTTATATGAGAGGGAATGTAAGTGTGGTATAGATTACAACATACATGGAATCATCTTTAAGAAGGCTATGGGCCTTCAACAAATCATAAAAAAGCTTATAATGTGTACGTTTTTACACAGGTGCACGGGTTTCAGACTAGACAAAGGTGCTCTGAGCGCCAATGTGCGAACTAAAAAAGAATTTTGAGCGCAGGTGCGCAGAAGGCGCCGAGTAATGCAGTTATGTTGGCGCACGTGCGCACGATGCGTGACTATGGGCCAATAAACCCACACACAATTGTCACACAGGTGTGAAGAAAATTCTAGATGGAATTCTCTCAACTCGGCATTGAATTTGATGTTTTGCAGGTCAGCTTGGGCCGATTATGGTACCTGCAGGTTAAATAAGTAAAAAGAAGAGATAAAATAACCCAAATGGGGTAGGAAATTGATACCTTTCCCCAGTGGAGTCACCAATATGTTGTGCCTCTTTTGTCACCTAAATGAGCAAAACAGAGGTGCTTATAATCTTAGTTAGGTTAGCTAAGCAAGACAGCAATAAAGGAAAGGGTTAGAAGAATAAACATAAAAGACTAAGCTAAGAATTAAACTAGGAAGGGAAAAAACAATTAAACTATTGTGCATAAGGACATAAGAACAAGAAACAAACAAGACTCATGTCACCAATGGAAAGGATTGTATTAGTTAAAAGAAAACACCAAAGAGAAAGGGGACTTTGGGTCCCTTCTTCCTCCAAGGGAGGGCTCTTGGACCCCCAAGATTGAGCTCTTCTTACAACTTGAAAACTCGAAAGAAATGGTGAAACAATCCCAAGCTAACCCACTCAAAAGGTGATGTGGATTTCCCTAATGGAATGGTGCTAGTATGCTCTTGATGAGAAAAGAGGTTTCCCTAAGAGAATAGCAGTAGCATAACCTTGCAAATGAATTCCTTGAAGATGTAGTGCACCCATGGCCTTGTTTTATAGCACCACTTTGAGGTATTGTGAAACCAGCTTTTAGTGTGAAAAGGGGTTGTTTAGGGCACCTTTAGGTCTTTGACCAGCCACCCAGCCGGATCCAGCCGAGATTTGGATGTCAAATCAACTTGGAAGCTGAACCAGAAGTAGGTAGGAGGTCGCCCAACATCATAAATGTGTCGTTCTCAACTGTGCATGGCTTTTAGCATCCACATTCGTGCATCATGCGCATGTGCGCTTTTCCTGTGTTTATTGATGGCGCATGTGCGTGTGCGCCCTGTATAGTCATAGCGCATCCTTATTTTATAACTGGTTGGATAGTTTTGGACCTTTTGGAAATGTTTTTTTGGTAATTTTGGTCCATGGGTGAACTAATAGCTGTTTGAAGATGTTGGATTCCTGTAACCATTTGCGGACGAAATTTCAGTGATAACAGCCATGATTGTTTCGGACTCTGGCCTTCGGGAGTTTTCACATCTCCTATCTTTGTCTCTCCCAATTTGAGAACCAACGAAGTGTTGATCTGATGCCACGTGTCCTATCTCAATGGACGTCCAGGATAAATTTGTTCCCAGCTCTTCAGGTGTTCTCCTCCTTGTGTTTCCTCTAAAGGGTTCTTCCTATGAGTCTATGGATCTTTTCCACGTGCCCTTCCCAGCATCAACGACTAGGATCAAATCCACTCTCCATGACTCCGCGAAGATCCTTGTTCGATCTTGAAAAACCTTTTGGATCACTCGCTCCTAGATTTCTCAATATTCTTCCACCTGTATCCTCTGATGCTAGACGGTTTTCACGGTCTTCAAGACTTCGCAAGTCCTCGACCACCTTTTGCACACTTAGTGAAATTTTCTCCTTGAGACTTAATTTGTTCTCGAACTTCTTTTGCACTCTGTTGATGGGTCTTAAATCCCTTGACTCAACAGTAGGAACCAAACCTGCCACCGACGCCCAATTAGACTCTACAACATTTGAAGATGGAATGGTTCTCCAAATCTTGTGATCCGACCAATTTATCGATGGGCTTTATGTTTTCTTGTGAAGGCTCTTCCTTCAATTAGGACTGTTATATTCTTTGTTTTCTCTTGGGTGGGGATGGTATGAGAGAAGCAAGCCAATATACACCAACTTGACAACAAACATGATTAAGTTTTAACTACTGGGGAAGAGGTTGAGCTTGGGATAACCCGCTGCTCAAACATGCAGACAATGATTCTATACCACAGGCCTATTACTAACACATTAACCATGTGAGCATCCAATTACTGTCTGAGAAACTAATTATCAGAAACAAAGAACATATGTGATAAGATAATGGCAAGCAAAATAATTCATCTACCATAACCATTCATCACATAATAACACAACGATTTATCTTCATCATTAAAGAAAAGAACATCACAACATTGCACCAGATAACTTGAAAATGGAATCAATTGCTCTTACTCATTACTGCATCATTCATGAAACAGGATAGGAAGTAGTTCTTCTCCAAGTTCAATCACATGCATTTGATGAAAACAGTTTGTCTTTGGTCCAAAAGGACTTCTCAATTCATAGCAGCTTCAAAATAATTCTTCATAACCGAAAAGAAAGAGTTCTTACAAAAACCATCGACCCTTCACTAATTGGTCGATGTCTTTATTTATAATATAAATTTTAACTGAAATTAATAGCTAAGTGCAGTTTAAGCAAAGCAAAAATCACCACATGGCGTTATCTCCTAATAGTTTCTTTAACAGTCAACCCGAGATATTTCTTGGAAAGGGTGACTTCTCTCGTATTCAGACCAGTTGATAAACAGTTCTTCACAAGTTTGGGCCCATGGAAATCTATGTTGTTCCATCGGATTTGCATATATTCCCCTGATGTCCACTGCATGCGCTCGGTACTTCACTAAACTAGAGTTCAACTGTTGTAGCATGGTTCGGGATCTGATTGGATGTTCTGTGAATTGTTGCACTTGCCCTGGCTTCGCATTGGTCATCTTTGTGAGATCTTCGGTCCATAGTGAGTCTTGTTTGGTATGCAACTTGACTACTTCACTCAGGTCGATAAATTTATCGGGGGTGTCGAAATCGGGAAGCCCGACATCCTTCATTTCTCCTTTGATCCTTCTTTGGTGTTTCTTTCGAGTTCTTCGACGAGATCACGGAGCAAGCTTTGTTCGGTAATCGGGGAATATTTCCTACAATCGGGATTGAGGTATTTTAGTGATCAAGTAATATAATATAAGATACAAACAAATAGAATAGACCTATGCATACTTGTGGAGCTCGTTAGTCTCGATCGTTTAATACTTACGTGATCCCAGTCACCCCTTTTAATGACCTGCAATGTCTTTGTCCATGTTGTCGTTCCTCTTTAGTTTAAATGAGTTACGTCAACACGCCATAATGTTGAAAATCAAGTACGGAAGATATGAGCGTCAGAACTGTCACAGTAGCTGCTTGACCTTTGGGGTTGGGAAAATATGCCAGAGTCGAGTGTGCGCACGTACGCTCCTAAAAGGTCGGATATCGTAATAAGGAAGTCGTTAAATGCCTCCAATGGCCATATCACCAAGTGTGTCAACTATCTTTCGTTAATAATGGAAGCTAGGGAGTTTAAAGAGATTGGAATGATCGTACGTGTATTCCCTGCAACTCTGATCGGTGGCATTTTATGCGTTTTGGATTGCATCTGTCAAGTAGTTGTGACGCATTAAATCTTGAAAACATCATGTCACGGGGTGTGAGTGTTCTTTAGCAAGCTCTGTTTCACTTATTTGTTTCGCTATAAATTCTAGGAGTCCTATGGGGAATTATACACATATGTCGAATTTATACCTATGTAATGCTGGTCTTGTGAGTTTATTCTGATGAAACTCCATGTAGTAGTCCTTTACCATCTGCAGACACCTAAACCACTATGTTGTTGCATTATGGGATCCTTTTTAAACAAGGGACGAGGTTTGCGAGGTAGTCAGAGTTCCAGGTCTGAACCCGAGCGTGCTTGGGACTCTTTCTTATTGGCTTCCAGTGTCCCTGAAGCTCCAACAAGAGGTACTGGCATTTTCTTGAAAATGGTGTCAATGTCTCCAGCGGAGGTGGGGTGGAGAGAAGTATGTCTGAAAGACATATGCTGGGGGTCATTCCCTCTCAGGAGAAAACACCATAGAGAAGGGGAAGGCCTAGGAAATATAAGGGAAAAAGGGAAGAAGAAGATTGCCTCCCACCTGAGTTGAGTGTACATCCATCCATTGAGGGGTCTACGATGCTCAATAATCAGTCAAAACCTATCGGGACTACCAGTAGAGGAAACAGGAGATGAAAGGGAAGGGAAAAGGCACCGTATTCTCCCGTTAAGAATCCCATCCAGCAGTTAGAGTGGACCCAACTTTCCATAGCTGAACTCTACCAAGAAAACAAAGAGTTTTGGGGCCAGTTGGCGGCGAAGAACCAAGAGGTATCAGCGTCGCAGGGTCACGAAGGAAGCACAGTCTATCTCTAGAGACGGCTTTGGGAAGCACAAGATATGATTATGTAGCTGCGCGAAGCATGGAGGATGACAGCGAAAGAGGAAAAGAAAACATTGCATGGCACGAGGAGTAGTCTGGGAGAAGGTTTGTGTGAAAGAGATACATAATGGGTGGGCTCTTACTTTGAGTTCTCTGAAGTGACGCTTGACAGTTTTATCTTTTTGTTGTAAGGGTTTTTATACTCTCACTATGACCGGGCCGGTTAGTCAAGACATCAGTGGTGTCTATTTGTATGTAACCCAAGCTTGGCAGGAGCTTTAATTATATGAAAAAAATGAAAGTGTTTTGAATGTATCACGTTCCCTTTTGTATGTAAATTTATCGTGTTTTCTTATCTAAGTTTTCGTGCAAAATATGGGATTTATAATTGTTATTATTCTGATTTTCCTTGTAAGTTTGTTGATATGTTGTCTTTAAAACTTCTGATGTCCATTGATGTTGACGTGGTGTTATTAACTCGGGGTTATTAAAATATTTAAAACATAAAATTTATCACTCGGATAGTGGGTAAGGATTTCACTTGGGGACTTCACTCACGTTGAAAGCACTAAAAGAGCTAGATACTGCGACTATCAATGCTTTGATGGCATCGGGGATCAGCATTAAAATGGAAAATTGACATGTAGTTTTCTTTGTGGATCATTATTTTGTAAAATTTCGACGTCAAAAATGTATCGGGAGTCGGGGGTTGGTGATACCACTCCTCTCCTTGTTCAACACTTGCTCTTTTTTTTTTTGTCGAAGTCGAATGAATCGGTCTTCGGCGATTATCCCACTGAAGCTCAATCGCAGAAAAGAGAGACTTTCATCCACCGATGTTGATGAATATCGGCACTCGACTATTTTGAACTTCTCAAGCAATTTTCGTCACCTTTAACCTTTATCGATGTAGAACTTCCTAAGTGTGTTGGGGAAATATTTATACTGTCGATTACTTAAGTAGTTGTTAATTCCCATTTAAAGTTAAGATGATTCTTTGTTGTATGTTCAAGCAAACTTTAAACAATTCAAACATGAAACATAAAAGATAAGCACAGACATCAGTTTCATACTGAAGTGGAAACAGACTGTGCAAGGATTAAGTGGTACCCAAAAAGTATAAATGGACATACACTTTTTTAGTGTGTGTTGAGTGCTCAACACACTCCTTGGAGAGTTTTGCACAAACTCTTATGCGACTTTTCTCGTCTTGAAAACTTCCAAGGTTCTAATTTCCTCTGTGTCCTTCAGTGGAATTTCTCTTGCCCTTCTGGCAGCTTAATTCCCATCCTCATGAGCTTGTAATATGAACTTACAATATCTCGGCACACTCCTTACGCTCGACTAAGATTTTGTATGGCTTCTCCCTTAGCTTTCCTTAAGGTCTTAAGGCATATCCTTTCCTTTTTCGATGCACTCTTGCAAAGCCTTCCTTCCTTAGAGTGTTCAGAAACCCTGGGGTTCTCTTAAGGATCTCAACACTTCATAATGTGTTGTTCTCGTACGCTCTCATACTTTCTTTATGCCCTCCTGGCAGAGTGTTCCAGAGTGTTCAGTAACTCTGCACTGTGTTTCCTCCTACACAATCTTCCTTTCCAAGGTACTAAACCACCTTGAAATTTCCTCCTTAGTCTGTGAATTATCCTGGTATGACCTCCTAGAAACTTCTCTTTTGACTCCACTAAGTTTAGACATGCACTTCTTGCGTCGTCTCACAGAGTTTCCACCCTCTGTCGCGCACTCCTTGCACTTAGCCTAGAGAACCAGACTTAATCCAACACACTCACAGATAGAAAATCATATATCTATCTCTATAGATGATTTATAACATATATATATAGCTCGAATGCATACGAATGACATTAACGGAAAAAACATCCACACCTCCATTACAAAGAAATTGATAAACAGAAAAAAATCATTCCTTTTCTATTAATGGTAGATTGTCAAATTACAAATGGTTGAGTCCGGACTATGACTAAGTCTCGACTCTTCTTGTTTCTCTCCCTATATCCTATGCATCCTCTACTCATTCCTATTCATCCTCTACCCATTCCTATTCATCTCTTATGCATCCCCTATTCATTCATATTCATCTTCTACTAGCAATAATACAAGAGTTGTATACAAGAGTGGCTTGATGAGCTTCATTGCAAACTAATCTAGTGGTTTCTAATCACCATTCAAAAACGCCTGACTACCGAGGCAGATTACAATGATGGAAATCTGATCCAAATTAGATGCATATCCCTCCTACTGTCAACCACTTAATGGTGACCTAATCTCCAGCTTGTGCGAAGGCACAACTTGGCTCTTCCAGCTTGTCAACATTGAATTCCTTGATCACACTTAGATTCTCAAAGGAAAAATGAGAGGGTAGTGCCTCTCCCTTCCTTGAATGCACACCACTCATGCTAATCAGATAGTGCGTGTTGAGATGGAGCGATGCTCCTGCATCATACTCCATGGCTATGAAAATTCATGAGATCCTACTCATGAGATTCCCAACTCTGTTGCAATCCTTCTGGATCCCAAACTTTTTCCTGGAGTTGTCCTTCTTCTCCTCTGCTCTGTTGTTTCTATTGATGCATCTCCCCTCCTTCTCGTGCAGGTTCCTTTATTTCCAACTTCTCCTTGCTCATCGTTTCTTTTGCTAACCTCAAAATCAGCTCCCTTATCTCATGTATCACCTCCTTCAGCTGCTTCATCGACTGGGCTTCTTTGTGAATTCTTCTCGGCTGCAAATCTTCAAATCACTCCATGGGTGTATCATCCTGACCTCCCATGTTGTTTTCACCTTTTGTGACACTAACTAGCCACTCTACTGCAGACTCCAATTCTGCAGTCTCACCACTGAACTTGTGTTCAGCTACCTCCTCTGAAAGATTGACCCTTGTCAGTTCTTCGGCTAGTTTTATTCCATATTCCTCCAATTGCAACTCATGCTGGTGTGTCTCCTTTGGTATGGCTATTTCATGGTATCCAACTTCTGGTTCCGAACTATATAACCAATCCTCCATTGCCTTTAACTCCATCTCCCACTGAGTGATTAACTCAACTGGGTGCTCCCTTTCTGTTGGGACAGACTTCAATATCTGTTCATCCTCCTTCACGAAAGTATCAGCTTATTGTCCTTCTGTTGCATCTGCAACCTCTATGTTAGCCTCTCCTCGACTGCTTGGTAGGAATATATCGACTCCTCCAATGACCAAAACGCTCTTATGATCCTCCTCTTCAACAGTGGAAGTATTTAACTTATCATTGTCTCCATTCACATGGCTCGTAGTTATGTATGTATCCTCATATGGATGAGACCTTTCTTCTGCCTTCTCTGTCAACATCCCCTTACGTGAACTCTCGGTTGAGCTCATCCCTTATCCCTTTCCCACTTGGAAATTCAGGATGTCTCTTCTGCCCTCCTGGCAATCTATGAGATCCATTGATCCCTTCACATTTCCCACCTAGAAACCTACAATATTCCTCCCATATCTCTTTCCCTCGTCACTGAGGTTTTAGGCATGCCTCATCCACCTCCCCAACACCTGTTGTTGATTTTGGGCCAATAAATTTCAAACAGGCCACTTAGTTGTCCTTTCCAAAGGCCACTCATATCTCCATCACACCTTTTCTTCCTGTTGCATATTAAATGCTAGAGTATCCATATTGGCTCGGATTTCTCTAAGCTCCTTGTCCATCTCCACTTTGATTTTCTATAGGTAGACTCCCCTTTGACCACATTTATGACCTTCAGCGACCATCCTACTTCACCTGCAATCCACGTGATTGTTTACCATATGCTACACACCATGAAACAATCTCAAAAAAGTATCACACTCTTTCTCCCTTGCCTATAGAAGTCAATTATGTATTAGCTACGATACCACTCTTGACGCAAAACCTTACCCATTCTCCTCTCTTTCAGGGTTGCTCAACCTCTTAGTCTAGGATTGTTCGAAACACCTAAGTCAGATTGACTCTTTGGGTCCCTGTTGGAACTCAACAACTCTATCATAGGTCCTCTCTTTCTCCTAAGTGTAGGACCTTTCTATCATGTGGCCTCGAACTGTGTTCCGGGGCTCCACCACACAAGGTGCTTCGGGCTTCGGGCTTCGGCTCTTTCCCTGACAAACAACTCTTACATCCCCGAACTCCGAATCACAAATTCTAATGATGCGAGGATAAACAGTCCCCGTCCCTCCTTTTTATCAAAAGCCATGATTGTTTCGGACTACGGCCTTCGGGAGTTTTCACATCTCCTATCTTTGTCTCTCCCTATTTTTGAACCAGCGAAGTGTTGATCTAACGCCACGTGTCCTATCTCAATGGATGGCCAGGATTACTTCATTCCCCTCTCTTTATGTGTTCTCCTCCATGTGTTTCCTCCAAAGGGTTCTTCCTCCGAGTCTGCGGATCTCTGCCATGTGACCTTCCCAGCATCAACGACTAGGATCAACTCCATTCTCCATGAATCCGTGAAGATCCTTGTTCGCTCTTGGAAAACCTTCTGGAGCACTCGCTCCTGGATTTCTCTATATTATGCCACCTGTCTCCTTCAACGATGGAAATTTTTCACTGTCTTTGGGACTTTGCAAGTCCTCGACCACCTTTTGCACACTTAGTGCAATTTCCTCCTCGAGACTTAAGTTGTTCTCGAATTTCTTCTGCACTCCTTGTAGAGTTCTACGCAAACTCTTTTGTGACTTTGCTCGGCTTGAAAACTTCCAAGGTTCTCAGTTCCTCTATGTCCTTCAGTGGACTTTCTCTTGCCCTCCTAGCATCTTAACGCGCTTCCTCCTGAGCTTGTAATATGAACTTACAATATCCTGGTAGACTCCTTGCGCTCGGCTAAGCTTTTCGACGGCTTCTCCCTTAGCTTGCCTAAAGGTCTTAAGGCATCTCCTTTCCTTTGTCGATGCACTCTTGCAAAGCCTTCCTTCCTCAGAGTGTTCATCAACCCTGGGGTTCTCCTAAGGATATCAACACTTCATAATGTTTCGTTCTCGTACACTCTCGTACTTTCTCTATCCCCTCCTGGCAAAGTGTTACAGAGTGTTCAGTAACTCTGTACTATGTTTCCTCCTACACAGTCTTCCTTTACAAGGTACTTAACCACCTTGAAATTTCCTCCTGAGTCTATGAATTATCCTATTATTCCCTCTTGGAAACTTCTCTTCTGACTCCACTGAGTTCAGACACACACTCCTTGCGTCGAATCATAGAGTTTCCACTCTCTGTTGCGCACTCCTTTCACTTAGCCTAGAGAACCAAACTTAATCCAACACACTCACATATAGAAAATCGTATCTCTATCCCTACAGATGATTTCTAACATACATCTGCAGCTCAAATTCATATGAATTACATTCACGACAAAAACATCCACACCTCCATTACACAGAAATTGATAAACAGAAAAAAAATGTTCCTTTTCTATTAATGGTAGAATGTCAAATTACAAATAGTTGAGACTGGACTACGACTGAGTCTCGGCTCTCTCAATGTTTCTCTCCCTATCTCCTATGAATCCTCTACTCATTCCTATTCATCCTCTACCCATTCATATTCATCTTCTACTAGCAACAAAACAAGAGTTGTATACAAGAGGGGCTCGATGAGCTTCCACGCAAACTAATCTAGTGGTGTCTAATCACCATTCAAAAATGCCTGACTACCGAGGAAGATTACAATGATGGAAATCTGATCCAAATCGGATGCAGATCCCTCCTACCATCAACCACTTAATGGTGACCTAATCTCCAACTTGTGTGAAGGCACAACTTGGATCTTCTAGATTTTCAACATTAAATGCCTTGATCACGCTTAGATTCTCAAAGGCAAAAAGAGAGGGTGACGCCTCTCCATTCCTTGAATGTGCACCACTCGTGCTAATTATTTTGTGCATGTTGAGATGGAGCGATGCTCCTGCATCAGAATGGGAAAGGTAAAAATAAATCAAATGAATGGAAACCAATGGTTTTTGAAAGAGGTAAGACATGTTCTAGATCTAAGGAAAAATATAATTTCAACAGGGCAGTTAGCAAGTGAAGGTTGTATATCCATATTTACAGATTAGGTGTGTAAGGTCACCAAAGGATCATTGGTGATAGAAAAAGGAGAGAAGGTAGGTACATTGTATTTATGTAATGGTAATACTAACTCTTCTATCTCTCTAGCTTCTATAGGAGTGAGAAGGGGATGAAGATACTTCACAAAAGAAATTTGTTTCGAGATCTTAAACAAATTGATTTGGAATTATGTGAGCATTATGTTTATGGAAAACAGAAGAGAGTCATATTTCTCATAGTCGAAAAAGAAAAGAAGCGTGAAAGGTTAGAGCTTATGCATACAGATGTATGGGGACCAGCTCAGGTATCATATCTTGGTGTCTCTTGTTATTATGTTACTTTTATTGATGATGCAACTTGAAAAACTTGGGTTTATTGCATTCGACAAAAATCTGATGTTTTTGATACTTTTAAGAAATGGAAATCTTTGGTTGAGAATGAGACAGGAAAAAGGTTGAAGTGTCTCAGATCAGACAATGAAGGTGAATATTGCAGCAAGTATTTTGATGATTATTATTCATACCGTGGGATTCGTAGAGAAAATGGTGTGCCAGAAAGGATGAACAAGACAATCATGTAGCGTGCAAGGAGTATGAGATTGCATGTTGGTTTTCCCTTACAGTTTTGGGTAGATGCTATAGATATTGTTGTTTACTTAATAAACAAAGGACCTTCAAGATATTTGGATGTTGGAATTCCAGAGGAGGCATGGTCGGGTAAAAAGGTAAACTAATATTTTTTGAAGACTTTCAGTTGTGAAGCATTTGTCCATATTGATAAAGAAAATAGAACAAAGCTTGAGGGAAAATCCAAGAAGTGTATCTTTATTGGATACGGTGTTAATGATTTTGTTTATCGCTTATGGGATTATGAAAATCAAAATCATTAGGAGTAGATATGGCATATTCAATGAGAAGGTCATGTACAAAGATCAGTTGCAGGGAAAGATACAAGAAAAAGAAAAACCAGAATACACAGTGATTGATGAGATCACTGAAAAAGAAATTCCAAAGGTACCAGAAAATCAAAATGTACAACAACGGGAGCAACATGTACCTCAAACTCTTGCAAGTGTTGTTAGAATATCTACCAGGTTAAGTATACCTCATGAACGATACTCTCCTTCATTGTATTATTTATTGTTGACTGATTTTGGTGAACTAGAATGTTATGAAGAGGCAATGCAGGTAGAAACCAAAAAGAAGTGGGAGCAAGGCTTGAAAGATGAAATAGATTCCTTGGTAAATAACCAGACTTGGGACTTGGTTCAGTTTCCTGCAGGAAAAAGAGCATTGCAGAATAAATGGGTTTACGAGTTGAAGGAAGAAGATGGAGGGAAAAAACGATACAAGGCTAGACTTGTGGTAAAGGGGTTTGCACAAAAGAAAGGTATAGATTTTGGTGAAACATTTTCCCTTGTTGTTAAGATGACTTCAACTAAGACTATTTTAAGTCTTGTGGCAATAGAATATTTGCATCTTGAACAATTAGATTTAAAAACATCTTTTCTCCATGGGGATTTGGAGGAAAATATTTATATGCAGCAGCCACAGGGGTATGAGGTCAAAGGGAAGGAAAATTTGGTATCCAGGTTGAAGAAGAGCTTGTATGGCCTAAAGTAAGATCCAAGGCAATGGAATTTGAAGTTTGACAGGTTGATGACAAAACAAGGTTATAGTAGATATCATTTTGGTCATTGTGTTTATTTTAAAAGGATAGAAAATGGAAGCTATATTATCTTGCCATTGTATGTGGATGACATGCTTGTTGCACGGTCTAATATGCAGGATACAAATGTGCTCAAGAAGAAATTAGCTAATTCATTTGGGATGAAGGATTTGGCTATTGCAAATAAAATCCTTGGTATTAGAATAACAAGAGACAGGAAAAATCACAAATTGACATTGTCTCAGAGTGAGTACATAGAGAAGGTTTTAGAGAGGTTTTGAATGCAGAATGCAAAACTAGTTAGTACACCTTTGGCTATCCATTTCAAATTAACTAAGGAAATGTGTCCCAAGACATGGGAGGAGTTAGAATACATGTCCAGGGTCTCGTATTCATCAGCAGTTGGAAGTTTGATGTATGCGATGGTTTGCACAAGACCAGATATTGCACATGCAGTGGGAGTTGTGAGAAGGTATATGAACAATCCAGGTAAAGAACATTGGTAGGTAGTAAAGTGGATTCTCAGGTATTTGAGATGTATTGCTACTCATGCATTATGTTTTGGAAGTTAGAACATTGTTCTACATGGATATGTTGATTCAGATATGGCACGTGATAAAGATAGTAGGAGGAGCACCATAGGGTATGTTTTTATTGTAGGTGGAACAAAAATAAGTTGGATTTTGAAACTACAAAAGTTTGTTGCACTTTCAACAACAAAGGCAGATTATGTTGTTGCTATAGAGGCTAGTAAAGAGATGATTTGGTTACAGAGGTTTATGGAGGAATTGGGAAATAAGCAGGAGAATAATAGGTTATACTGTGACAGTGAGAGTGTCATTCATCTGGCAAATAACTCAGCCTTCCATTTGAATACTAAGCATATATAGCTCAGGTACTATTTCATATGATCTATCTTGGAAGATAGACATTTGATGTTGGAAAATATACACACTAGCCAGAATCCTACAAACATGTTAACAAAGGGAGTAACCATGGAGAAACTGAGTTTCTTCTCAGTTTCAGTTGGTTTTCAAGCATGAATATGAAGATGAGAAATTTTCCAGGTCCAAGAAGGATCATAGTCCACCAAATACAACAGCGATGGAGTTGTTGAGATGAGTCTCCAAGTAGGAGATTGTTGTTTGTGGAGCCTGATTATCTTCCTGCTTCAGAGGTATTTATTTTTAGTTGTATTTATACCCCATGAAGTCTTTACACCCCGGAAGAATGTACACTCCACGCGAGGGAGTGCAGGGGAGCGTTACCCCCCCTGAAGAGTCTTGGAGAAAGAGGGCCTTCGGCAGGGGTTTGGGGATGAAGCCCCCGAAGGAAAAATTGACTTGTAAATGTATATTGTAATTTCATAGTAAATTTGGACCGTTCATTATAAAGTCGCAGATATGATGGTAGAAGTTATGTTAGGATTTTTTTCCCTAGATGGAAACCCTCTTTTATGAGGGAAATGTATTGTGACTATGTATCATTGTGAATATTGTATTCTGAGTGAGGAGACTGTGAGAGAAAGAAGAGGAAGTTACAGTGGGTGTGATGTAGGTTGTATCCCTTCATTTGTTGGATAATAATAAATGAAGGAATTGGCAATTTCTCTGGTGGATGTAGCCCACACTAGGTGAACCACGTATATCTATGTCTCTATTGTATTGTGTGTATCTTTTGTGTTTTATTTCCCATTTGTTTTATTTGATTGCACCGCGATCTTGTTTTTCTAACACCATGGTCACAAATATAAGAAAAATAAGAGACTCGGATTCTGATCTAGTATACCCGTCCCTATATCGACAATTGATTGGTTCGTTAATGTATCTAGTGAATACTTGACCAGATATTTGTTTTTCTGTAAACACTTCAAGACAGTTCCAGGTGGAACCCAGACATGAGCACTAGATAGCTCCAAAGCATGTTCTAAGATATATTCATGGGACGCTAAACTATGGTTTAAGATACACCTCATCTAGTGATATACAGCTTCATGGATTCACATATTTAGATTGGGCAGGGAGTGCAGAAGACAGAAGGAGTACTTCAGGGATGTGTTTCAGTTTTGGCTCTACTATGATATCATGGGTCAGCATGAAACAGAATTATGTCACAGTCAGCACGGTATAAGCAGAATATATCGCAACATGTGAGCCATGTACCAAACTAGTATGGTTGAGGAAGTTGATTTATGGATTATTTGATCAGGTACCAAATTCGACCATAATATACTGTGACAATCAAAGTTGTATGAGGCTATCAGAACACCCATTGTTTCATGACCAATAGAAACATATTGAGATCAAATACTACTTTATTTGTGATAAAGTCCGGGAAGGAGAAGTGAAACTCCAATATATCTCCACAGATGAGTAGGTAGCAGATATTTTGACAAAGCCTTTGTCCAGGATAAAGTTTTCATACTTAAGGGACAAAGATGGGGCTCATGGAGATAACTCCCTTAGATAAAAGGGAAGAGATGGCTCCCTAGGTTGGGAGGGAGCACGCATGTGTTATCAATTCATGGGTAGTCATTATCCAGTTTGGAAAATGGTTCTGGTTGGGCAGTTCCTTTCTAGTACGGAAAGTGGTTTGAAATTTATGACGGACGGTCATTTTCAAGTTTGGAAAATGGTCCAGATCGAAAAGTCATTTTCATAATGAAAATGGTCCGATATATTGTTGATGTACCATAGACAATGATTCCCCTTATGGCCAGTGTGGGGGAATGGTCTAGGACAATCATTCTTCTTAGCAGCCACCATGAGTAGTGGTCAAGTAGAATGGTCGGCCTCGCCAGGCAATCATTATTTCGAAGTTCACAGTTGTGAATAGTGTTGAAACAAACTTTATATTTTCCTAAAAAGAATCTTACATTAAAATTAATTTTCGTTTTTATTTAAATAAAAAGAGAACAAAATGCAATTGGATAATCATCGTCGAAAACATGGTCATCCGATCAATCCAATGGTCTAAATGTTAGAATAGATTATGGAGCCACCCTTGGTTTTAAAGGAAAGTCAAATATTAAAAGCTTCTTAAGTTTCAGGTTTCGGGGTTCTGCTATCTATGCAGTTTGATATTTAACGACAACCCCAAAGTCCCGATACTGAAGTCACAAGGAATATTTTTAAATAAATTTAAACCAAGTTAATAACAATAATTAAAATCATTTTAACAGTAATTTAAGCTTTTTTCATTTTTACTTTTTAGGAATCTCAACTCAAGAGACAACTCAAAATCCTGATCTGTAAGTCCTGAAAACCCTTCTAATCACGATTAATTAAAGGTTTAAAACACACTTAATATATTGATTAATCAGTCATGTTTTTTAAATCGGAGAAATATCACTCATCTCATCCAAAAAAACCCAAAGCTCGGAGTCCCGAAAGTATTAAGTTTTTAAGTGTGATTAACTTAACATTTAAACAAAGGTTAATAATATAAATTAGTCTTTCGCATTTTTGCTTTTCGGGAGTTTGCAAATACATTTCATTCGATCTCCCAGTTTCGAATCGTCGATATTTGGCAGCACTTATTATAGATTAATGAAATATCTTATAGTGTAACACATGTATCTCCGGACGTACTCTCCTCATTAAGGAAAATGAATTTATCGACCGTAGAAAGCACAGTCTAATTAAGGCAGGCTAAAGGTGAATAAAGGTTTCTAATTCAAATTGTTTTCTCAATTTCAGTAAATTAGCAGGTTGTATCTGAGAAATCTTACACCTTCTTTTCTATAACAGCTACTCGCTTCTTATCAAAGGTATCATTGCACCCAGGAAAATGCAGAAAAAGACTGATGATGCCGGTGAAAGATCAAATTCGAATTCAGATGTTATATCTTATACCACACCACATGTTATAGATTCGGTCTGGTCCTTCATGAAAAATTTTTAAATATTAGAGCATGAGGTTAGGAATTCCCATTACGATTTTGGAAACGAAAGGACTGAAAATAAACTCATAGATATAGCAGAGGCCGAGCTCCATAAAATAGCTACACGGTCGAAGCTCATGCCATACAATGACATGATAAATTGGGCTCTCGTGAACACCGAAGTGCAGACTAGGAGTATCACGAACCATCAAAAGGTCATCATCGGCTCGTTCAGGCCATAACATATTCAAGTAATGTATATACTATCCCCTATTTCTAAATATATTTATAATGTCGAATTCGTAGAATAATTTCAAAGAAAGGAGTGTACAGAATTTGACCAAACATATCCAGATATAATCAAAGGATGGTGGGGAATTCCCACAAAATTTAGAGTTGATACCCATGGCATTTATGCCATAGCATCGTTAAATGAATATATGGTTTATATAGCAATGATGTTATCCAGACTATTTGGGAGGAAAAGCCCTACCCATTTCCCTGCAGAATGGGTGCCAATTATACACGAGGTAGTTGAGCGTTACACTTTCAAATGGGGTAAGATTTTATCAGATAACCTAACCAAGGAGATCGCAGAGTACCAAACAGAAAAGTCAAAAGGAAAGCCTACGTCTTTTTATATGTCTACATATATTATGGACGCTATCTATTATATGACCCCTTTCTCTTTGATGAATTGGAACTAGAATTCAACATCTGCAGAACCCATCCATTTCTATCACTCTCAACTATGGGAAGAGATAGAAAAATATTTCTTTTCTGAAATCTGTCACTATGTAGTGATACCTGTGCCCCAAATATTGTATGGATACTCACCCCCTCAGATTTTGGAGCAAATCATGGGTAACCTCAAGACAATTGCAGATTGCTTTATCGAAGAGAATTTCTCTTATGTCAGAGTCTTTGGATGTTCAATTCCCCCTCATGCTCTCCCTAAATTTCTCCCTGACAGACTGGTGTGTAGAGAAGTGGCGTACCAGATAATAACAGGAGGCATTGGTACAGATTTAAAAGAAGCTCAAAAGAAATTCTGGCCAGTTTTTCCTATACAGATTGGGAGGTTTTCATTACTTAATTTTGGCCATTCCAAAGTGGAATACACATCATTATAGGACATTAAGATGGTAGATATTGAAATCAGAAAGCATGACCCATATCAAATTGTGGGAAATCATCTAGCTCATGGAAACATGAAAACGTATGAGCATGAAGACTCCCCCTGTGATGACATATTCAAAGGAGCCAGAGCATATGAGGAGATATTAGAAAGAGTCCAGGCATTACCCCCTGACCTGCAGACCAGCTTTCTTTCTTTCCAGAAGCAGGAGCCGAAGTGTTTTTCGTGGCACCCAATCGCGAGTTCATTATACCTTTTTCTTATAGACTACAATGGGACATTGATTATATGAACAATGTTTGTGAATATGAGGCTCTAGTCCTAGGATTAGAAGCTTCCGGAAAAATAAAAATTAAAAACTTATAAGTCTACGATGATGTTGAATTGATCATAAAACAAATCAATCGTCAATACCAGGCTAAGCACCCAAGGTTAAGATCTTATAGGAACTGTGCTTGGGATCTGATTGACAACTTATTTTCATCAGTTAATGTTCATTACATCCCTAGGACTGAAAATCAACGAGCAGATTCGATGGCTAAAGCAGCCTCGACCTTCGCACCTCCAATGGTTTTCAAACTTAAATATCATATAGAGTTGAGACATAGGCCTTCCATACTGAATAAAATACAACATTCACAGGTTTTTGAGGATGATGAGCAGCTCAGTAAATTTTTGGAAACGATATATGAGTTTTCCGAAACACATGTCGACCAAGAAAACCGGAATGATCATGTTTGGATCATGCAAGAAGGGGAAGATCCCCAAGAGTTTCAGGATAAGATTGCTAATCACCATATGCTTATTTTGAAAAATAATCAGATCCCCAAGGGTGTGATTCCCTTAGAAAGGTTATTTAATCATGATGACATCCCTTTGAAGTCCACTTTACAGCCTCAAATAGAAGAGGTTGAAGATTGCGATATAGGTACCAAAGAAAATCCTAGGTTGGTAAAATTGTCTAAGTACCTTCCCCGTGAAATGAAAAATAAGTATGTCGAATTTCTTAGACAATATAAATATTTTTTTGCTTGGTCCTATGAAGAATTGAGAACCTATGACACTACTATAATGGAACATAAAATCCCTCTAAAACAAGGTGTTAAACCTTTTAGGCAGAAACTCAGACATATTAACCCTATATTACTGCATATGATAGAGAAAGAAGTCAAGAAACTTTTGGACGCCAATATTGTTGTCCCACTAAGATACTCTGAGTGGGTGGCTAATTTAGTCCCAGTAAGAAAGAAAAATGGTGAAATCAGACTGTGTGTAGATTTTAGAAATCTAAATAGATCGTCACTTAAATACAATTATCCATTGCCTAAGATGGATCACGTTTTAGAGAAAGTAGTTGGAGCTAACAGAATGTCTATGATTGATGGTTTTTCAGACTACAATCAAATTGCAGTACATCAAGATGGTAAAGAAAAAAATGTGTTCACTACCCCTTGGGGTACCTTTATGTATGACAAAATGCCTTTTGGTTTAATGAATGTAGGAGCAACTTTCTAATGAGCTATGGACATCGCTTTTGTTGGCGAAAGAGATAAGTTTGTTGTTATTTACATTGATGATCTAACTGTTTTTTCTAAATCTGATGCAGAACATCTAGTACACCTCAAGCAAACTTTCGAAAAATGTCACAAATTTGGTTTGTCACTGAATCCTAAGAAATCTCATTTTGCAATGAAAGAAGGTAAAATCTTGGTCCATATAGTGTCTAAGGACGGAATCAATATCGACCCGAAAAGGATCGAAGCAATAGATACTATAAATATTCCTAGAAATGTAAAAGAAATTCAGTCATTTTTAGAAAAAATAAATTTCTTGATGAGATTTATCCCAAACTTTGTTGAAATCATTAAACTGATTACAGATATGCTCAATAAGGACAGTGAGGTTAAGTGGACTACTGAAGCCAAAGCATGATTTCAACGTATCAAAAGCATTGTAAATGAAGCACCAATACTAGTGAATCTTGATTATTTGAAAGAGTTTCTGATTTTTTCCTTCGCTTCTGAGCATACAATTGCAGTCGTACTATTACTGCAAAACGATGAGGGTTTTGAATAGCCCATTGCATTTTTTAGTAAAAGTCTCAAAGATGTTGAGCTAAAATATGGCATATTGGAAAAACAAGCCTATGCAATGGTGAAGGCTCTCAAAGATTTCAGAACTTACGTACTGCATTCAAAGATCATTGTTTATGTCCCTACCAGTTCTGTTAAGGATATACTGGCTTAACCCAACAGTGATGGAAGGAGAGGTAGATGGTTAGCCAAAATTCAGGAGTTCGACCTAGAAGTTAAACCAACTAAACTTATTACAAGTCAGGGTTTGGTTAAATTATTGGTTGAATCAAATTTGAAAGCACTTGGAATAAATCATCTGCAGGAGAATGAAGGGTTTTTAGAGATAGATGAACTTGACGTCACTATGCCCACAACTAAAATTCTGCAAAAATTCTCTTCTTCAGTTTGGTACCACGATATTGTTTCTTATTTATTGAACCTTCAGTGTCCAAGTGAACTAACCCCATCTAAAGCTAGGACATTGAAGTTACACACTGTGAAATATTGTATTATAGATGGTAAATTGTATTGAAAGGACCCCCTGGGTTTCCTACTGAGATGCTTAGTAGAAACCAAAACAAAAAAGGTTATAGATGAATTCTGCGAGGGAGTGTGTGGAAGACACCATACTTGGTGAGCAACGGCTTATAAAATCCTGAGAGTCGGGTATTACTAGCCCAAATTATTCACCGATGTAAACACTAAGGTTTGAACTTGTAATCCTTGTCAGTTGTTTACAGGCAAGCAGAAAGTCCTGGCATTACCTTTAATGCCAGTTAGAGTCGAAGATCCATTTCAGCAATGGGTTCTTGATTTTATCAGAGAGATTCATCCACACTTGAGTGCTCAACACAAATGGATTCTAACCGCTATAGATTATTTCACCAAATGGGTGGAAGCTATTCCTACTCAAAATGCAACTGACTCAGTTGTGATCAATTTTTTGGAGGATAATATTCTATCAAGATTTGGTTGTCCTCGAAAAATAGTGATTTTATATTATGCTTATGTCAAAGATATAATATTGTGCTAGGACACTCCACGGCTTACTATCCACAGGGTAATGGACTAGTTGAGTCATGTAACAAAATTTTGAACACTATAATTAAGAAAGTATTGTCCAAAAATAAGAAAGCATGGCATGTGAATTTAAAATATGATTTATGGGCTAACAGGATAGGTACAAAACGGTCAATCGGAATGTATCCATTTCATATGGTATATGGTACCAATGTCATTTTACCAATAAATCTAGCGCTGCCAGTAATGAAACTCTGGCAAGATTCAAAAGAAGAACCAAATGACATTACCAGGAGGATAAATCAGCTTATAGAAGTTCAGCAAAATAGGGCCAAAGTAGACGAAAAACTACAGAGATATCAAGATAATATGAAAGCCTTATTTTACCGAAAAGCTAAAGATAGGGAATTCCTCCCCAGTGATTTGGTCCTAAAATTGGAAGCCAGGAAAAAATATGATGGTAAACATGGTAAGTTTGATCAAATCTGGTGCGGCCCGTACAAAATTACAACCTCTAAGGGAAATAATGTGTTTTTATTAAAGAATCTCGATGGAAAGATTCTTCATGCCCCTATCAATGGGCGGTACCTTAAACACTTCATGCAGTAATATGTTTCGGAACTATCATTGTACATACCGGTTTGTTTTCATGTTTTTTCATAGTTATCTTACTTTCGGTAAGTCTTTATTTCTTATTGTAAATATAAAAGGCCGGTTTATATATATATATATATATATATATATATATATATATATATATATATATATATATATATANTTATATATATATATATATATATATATATATATATATATATATATATATATATATATATATTCAAAATAGGTAAAAAAACGCAATAAGAAGATTTTCAATCTACTAGAGTTCCTGATAGCTATCATGATTATCTTATTTCAAGAGACCTGCTAACAAGATAAAAGACTAGAAACATCGAAAAGGTGACGTGCATGGATACTCATATTGAATGTCTCCTGAAAAAGGTAATGGAATGACAGTCTATTTGGCTATAAGTATAAAAACTACTGAGGTATTGAATGTCTCCCGAAAAAGGTAATGGAATGACAGTCTATTTGGCTATAGGTATAAAAACTACTCAAGTTAAAATATTCTAGGGGATGTAAATGAGTAAGACAGTCATCTCATGTTCACTAAATATTACAAACAATACAAAAAATAGATATATATACAAAAAATAAGCAATAAAAAGAATTTAAGGCAAAGTTTCAAGAGTTGAGTAAGAAACTCGTTAAGAGCAATTGTATCTACAACAGAATATCTGAAGCCCCTTGCTTTCCCCCTGACCGTGATCATGTCATCTCTTCACCCGATCCTTGATATCTTCCCGTAAGATTCTTAAGAGAAGAAAGGTATCACCTTAACTTTGGAAACTCACAAGATAATATTCAAAACGAGAATAGGTAAAATTTCATAGTTCATCTAACTTTAGATGGACCGGAAGTATGTCTACGTTAATCCTAACTCTCTTAGGCATTCTAATAGGATTAAACTGATTGATTTCTCTCAAGGAAAGTCCCTGGAAAATATAATAAGAATCCCAATTGATATTTTCATTGAAGCCAAGATGTTTGAAGGTCAGGAGAGGATTAGTCCAGAGCAATTAAAGTGAGTTGACAGACCTCTATTGTAAGTCTTAAACAGATATTTTCTCGGGTATATTGTATACCGGTTGATTTCCCCCACTTCAAATTCTGAAAGAAGACAGATGGTGAAAGGAAATTCATTTAAAAAATTGCCCCCATCTAGTCCAAAGAGATGAATAAAGGAAATTCATAGCATGATTTCCCTCATCTCAGCATTTAAATGTTAAAATATCAATGGAAGTGGTGAAAGGAAATTCAATGTGGGAAATATGATAACTTCACTGGGGTATTGAACAGGCTCGTTGGTAGTGAAGCAATGTCCACATATATGATAGGTTGTTATACATGAATTAAAATATGCTCTAGTAACTATTCCTCTTTCGGGTTGGATCTACATTCTAAGATTATGGGATTCCCTAACTTGAAACATTGGAAATACTTTACCTTGATGCGAATAAACTCAGATAAAACCTGGTAGAACGATTAAGGTTGTTTTGATTACCTTATACAAATTTGAGTTCATTTTTGGGAAAGGAAATCTATTACAAGACTAACTCGAGATCAACGAATGCTTCTAGTTTTGTATAGTTTTCAATGTCAAGGATGAAATCTTAAAGTCCTGTTTGTTTTTCCCTAGAGTGTGTTTCACAGCACTGCAATAATGACTCCATTCAACCAATGAAGGCACTCGATCTACATGTTATTTGTGTCCCGCAAGGAGACGAGATCCCTAGATGGAGCCTATGTTGAAACAAACTTTATATTTTCCTAAAAAGAATATTACATTAAAATGAAATTTTGTTTTTATTTAAATAAAAAGAGAACAAAATGCAATTGGATAATCACCGTCGAAAAAAGGGTCATCCGATCAATCTAACGGTCTAAATGTCAGAACAGATTATGGAGTCTCCCTTAGTTTTAAAGGTAATCCAAATGTTAAAAGCTTCTTAAGTTTCAGGTTTCGGGGTTCTGCGATCTATGCAGTTTGATATTTAACGACAACTCCAAAGTCCCGATACCGAAGTCATGAGTAATATTTTTTAATAAAGTTAAACCAAGTTAATAAGAATAATTAAAAAGGTTTTAACGGTAATTTAAGCTTTTCATATTTTTACTTTTCACGAATCTCAACTCAAGTGATAGCTCAAAATCCCAATCTATAAATACTGAAAACCCTTCTAGTCGCTATTAATTAAAGGCTTAAAACACAGTTAATATATTGATTAATTAGTTGCATTTTTGAAATCGAAGAAATATCACTCATCTCATCCAAAAAACCTTGAAGCTCGAAGTCTCGAAAGTATTAAGTGTTTAAGTGTGATTAACTTAAAATCTAAATAAAGGTTAATAATATAAATTAGTCTTTCGCATTTTCGCTTTTCGGGAGTTTGCAAAGACATTTCATTCGATCTACCGGTTTCGAATCATCGATATTTGGCAGCACTTATTATAGATTAATGAAATATATTACAGTGTAATACGTGTATCTCCATACGTACTCTCCTCATTAAGGAAAATGAATTTATCGACCGTAGAAAGAACAGTCTAATTAAGGCATGTTAAAGGCGAATAAAGGTTTATAATTCAAATTTCTTTCTCACTTTTAGTAAATTAGCAAGTTGTATCTAAGAAAGATTATGCCTTCTTTTCTGTAACAGCTACTCGCTTCTTATCACAGGTATCATGGCACCCAAAAAATTGCAGAAAAAGAGTGATGACACTGGTGAAAGATCAAATATGAATTCGGATGTTTTATCTGATACCACACCACATGTTGTAGATTCAGTCCAGTCCTGGATGCAAATTTTTTAAATCTTAGAGCATGAGGTTAGGAATTGCCCCGACGATTTTGGAAATGAAAGGAATGAAAATAAACTCAGAGATATAGCAGAGGCCGAGCTCCATAAAATAGCTACATGGCCGAAGCTCATGCCATACAATGACATGATAAACTGGGCTCTCATGAACACCGATGTGTAGACCAGGAGTATAACGAACCATCAAAAGTTCGTTGTCAGCTCGTTCAGGCCCAAACATATTCAAATAATGTATAAGATATCCTATGTTTCTAAATATATTTATAATTCTGAATTCGTAGAAGAATTTCAAAGAAAGGAGTGTACATAATTTGACCAAACATACCCATATATAATCAAAGGATGGTGGGGAATTCCCGCAAAATTTACAGTTCATACCCATGGAGTTTATGCCACAGCATCGTTAAATGAATATATGGTTTATATAGCAATGATGTTATCCAGACTATTTGGGAGGAAAAGCCCTACCAATTTCCCCGCGGAATGGATGCCAATTATACATGAAGTAGCCGAGGTTTACACTTTCAATTGGGGTAAGATTTTATCAGATAACCTAACCAAGGAGATTGCAGAGTACCAAATGGAAAAGTCAAAAGGACAGCCTGCATCTTTTTATATTTCTGCATATATTATGGACGTTATCTGTTATATGACCCCTTTCCCTTTGATGAATTGGAACTAGAATTCAACATCTGCAGAACCCATCCATTTCTATCACTCTCAACTATGGGAAGAGAAAGCAAAAGATTTCTTTTACGAAATTTGTCACTATGTAGTGATACTTGTGCCCCAAATATTGTATGGATACTCACCCCCTCGGATTTTGGAGAAAATCATGGGAAACCTCAAGACAGTTGCAGATTGGTTTATCGAAGAGAATTTATCTTATGTCAGAGTCTTTGGATGTTCAATTCCCCCTCATTCTCTCCCTAAATTTCTCCCTCACATATTGGTGTGCAAAGAAGTGGTGTACCAGATAATAACAGGATGCATTGGTACAGAGTTAAAAGCAGCTCAAAAGAAATTATGGCCAGTTTTTCCTGTACAGATTGGGAGGTTTTCATTTCTTAATTTTGGTCATTCCAAAGTGGAAGCCACAGCATTAGAAGACATTAAGTTGGTAGATCTTAAAATCAGAAAGCATGACCCATATCAAATTGTGGGAAATCATCTAGTTCATTGCAACATGAAAATGTATGAGCATGAAGACTCCCCCTGTGATGACATATTCAAAGGAGCCAGAGCATATGAGGAGATATTAGAAAGATTCCAGCCGTAACCCCCTGACCTACAGACCAACTTTCTTTCTTTCCAAAAGCATAGACAAAGCGGGTTGCTAAAGATACTACAGGGAGAATCAATAACCCCTCCTTCAAAACAAGAAAAAATACCTCCAGTTTTTGAATCAAAATCTCAAGATAAAGGGACTACAGAGGAGAACCCAAAGAATCTTGAAGTGTCTTCACAAATATCAGAAACTTTGCAGACAGAACATCTAGGGTCTAAAACGGGATTTAAATATGAGACACCTTTAAATTTGAATCAAATGATTCCTCCTTTATCGTCAACTATTCTTGTCGATACTCCCAAAACACCAGAAGGAACACAATTTACAGTCAAGTTTTGGGACTCCCCATCTTGGAGCTATATATGTAAGTGATCTTGACCCAATCTCTATTGAAGAAATACCTTCCTCTGACTTCTTTTTTAGTAAGAAAAGGAAGGTTGTAGTGAAACAAGAAATGCACTTGAAAGAAGGTACAATGGTAAAAAAGCACAGTATACTTGTGGATGGACAAAATCTAGAAGAGGAAGACTTTGCCACGAAAGTAGCAAGCTCTTTGGGGGATTTTTCTATGTCCAACTTATTCTCAGTCGATAATCTGAAATCAAGGCTACAGTAGAAAAATCAAATGATAGCCTAGTTGCAAAGTCAAATAAAGAATACAGAGAAAAATATTAGAGATGAAATAAATAAAGGACTGGAACAGCCTAGAGCTGTCAACAAACAAGAGATTCAACTACTCAAGTCTAGTTTAGATGAGATGTATTAGAAGATGCAATCCATTCAAGGATAGGTCACTCAGCAAGAGGAATTAGTAAAGCGGTTGCAAGATAAATTGAGTTCTACTGAAAGCCAGGTAGTAAATTTAACAATATTCCAAGCCCATGCACTGGAAGTACACCAGAAGCTAGAGGAATAACAAAAAATCATGTTTTCTAAACTAGAGATCATTCAAAACCATTTTTGGGATGTAAGTCAATCATTCGAGAACATTGTTTTCAAAGAAAAAGAGGCTACAGTAACCTGGATCGCTTTCCAAAAGGTAGTCATATTTTCGTCTAAAGAAGAGGTACCAATAGCTCCTAAATTAACTGTCACTGAACAGATCAAGGGTGATATCGTGCTGAAGGTATGGGAGGATAATATATCTGAAAGTAATAAAATTTCCAAAGAGATAAAGTAAGAATCTGAAGATACTTTCGGCTTATTAGATAAAAAATTGCTAGACATTGGAAAGGGCGATTGCCCTGGACTACTGGGACAGATCAATGTCACAAGACATCAACTAAACCTAAAAGAGAGTTTGAATGAAACTCAAATTGAAATTTTGCAATTAAAACAGGTTGATTTCACCCTAATGGATAGATGGTTGGTGAAACCGAATTTACAATTGCAATCAGTAAAGTTTGGAGATAAAAGGTTTGAAGAAAAGTTATCGAAAATTCAGAGGAAGTTGTATTTGTTTGAAGCAAAGGATATGACAGAGCCTTCAAGAAGCTTAGTACATTTTCTTGGCAAGTGCGTTGAGTGTCTTGAACCAAATGAAGGAGATACTTCAAAGATATAACAAAGAAACAGATGCATGCTCATTTTGTCAGAGTGATAGAGAGATAAAAGGTAATCAAGCGAAACGGTTCAAGTTTGTATTATGTAACTGTTAGCACCTAGGAGTAAGGAAAATACCAGTCATTTAGGGTTGATGATTTTTGTATAAATATAATTTCAAAATACCAAAAGAGGGTTGTTTATGGCCGATTGTAGCGAAGAGACTTCTCTTTTATAAGGATTAATGACAATGAAAAACGGAGATTCCATATTCTGTCAACCCTGAGTTATGTACTCTTTTGTAATTTCATGTTAAGCATCATTTCTTATATACATTTGATGAATGTTTAAACTACAATTTAGTACAACATCAATTGTGGTTATGCTTTATTTGGTTGTCTAATTGTTTGCATATTTTCCTCTGTAGCAAGCACAATACCTGTAGATTATTCAAATCACTATGTTTTTATGCTTCATTAAAGTTTTCTCATATATTTTCTTCTTCTGTTACGAAGTGAGATTCCTCCATGATTGATGCCTCACGTTGTTTAAACAGCTTTATGTTTTCTTTCATCTCATTTATTATTTTCAATTTAACTCAGAAACGAGAAACAGCCTCTAAAATAGTTATTTTATTAATTCAAATTTGGCAACTTCTCTCATATAATCTAAAATAGAAACAGCAAACCTTGAAAAAACAAAATAACCGATCTTTAAACTTTATTCTCCTCATGGTTGTTCTTGTCGCAAGACAGCCTAACATAGAACCCAGACTCATAGATCAGACTAGCATCACGTTAAACCTTTTCAATACTATCCTTGAGACAGCCACCACCCAGGTTGAACTTGAACGTTCATGGGCAGCCATTGAACATGACATAAGCGCCCAGGAGTGATTGGAAGCTAGACAAAGACAACTCAGAAACCAACCATAGTTTATTTTACCTAAAGAACTGTTTTCCTTTTCTTATACCAAAACCCTCTTTATTTTCAGATGCCTTGACAATATACTTTAAAGCCTTAAAGTATAAACTCATGAACAACATCTTTTTGGCACCATTGTCGAGGAACGAAGAAACGAAACTATTTTCCCTGGGAAGAACGACATTGATAATCTCTTTCTTTGACAGTGAACAAAGGTTGAAAACTTTATAAGGCTACTTTCATCTTTCACTTGGCGACTCCATGATTAATAAACTAGCTTTTAACTGAAAGAATACCAAGAAGAATCTAGATGACAAACAGACTTCGCATGTATCCGACCTAGAAAAAATTTTAAAATCAAGAAGATACCTTAAACAGACTGCTTCATCGACAAATAAGATTTATCAACCTAAATTCGCACAGTCTAACACTAAGGATCTACTCGAAAGTTAAAATAACCCACTCCTTTGCGGAGAACTATTCACCAATAGAATTGAAACCCTAGAGCCTGGATTGGTCTTACCCAAATTTAAAACTAAGACTTTTTCAATTGTTCCTTTCACCAATAAAGGTAAAAGATCTATCTCACTCCCCACCTCGATCGACATTTCTTCACTTCCCGAAGTTCAGTTTCCCATCTATCAGAACTCTGACAAATATACTTTATACCTTGACTCGACTCCTAGTGATTCTCCTGTATATTCACCCTGTGAGTCCGAAGAAACCAGTCCACGATTTCCAAGTCCCTCTTCTTCGAGTTTCCTGTCCCTTGGCGATCAGTTTCTTGAAACCATATTTCCCTATTCAGCCCCAACCAAAGGGTTACCACACCCCTTTAAAAGTCCTCTTTATAATCTCCAAGTTTCACCCTCTAAATTATTAATGGTTGCGTCCAGAGGAGGTGGGGTTGAGGGTGGTGCCATAGGCGGTGCTGGACGAGGAGGAGCAGGTGGTCAAGTACCACTCCCTCAAATATTTTCCAAAGTAGCTGCTAGGTATGCTCCTTTGGTCCTCCCAGTCCCTCTCCATGACCTACCCAAAAATTACATGAAAAATATGTCGAAATTCACAGGAGAATGAGATTTAACCGCAGCAGAACACATCAATTTCTTTGATCAATTTGCTGACATCCTTGGTCTCGAACATGAGGATGTTTATTCAAGACTCCTATTTCAGACTTTTGAGGGACAGGTGAGAACCTGGTTCTGAGGTCTAGCAGCAAGATCAATAAGGTCATACAATGAGTTGGAAAATGCTTTTACCAGACAATGGGGAGAAAGGAAAGATCATCTCTACTATCTAACTGAGTTTGGGGCTCTAAGAAAGAAAAATTTAGAATCAATTCTCGAATTCACCCAAAGTTTTAATAAATTGTATAATAAAATTCCAGCTAAGGTTAAACCTTCCCAACTTGCAGGGAAAGTAACTTTTGTTGGGGCTTTTGATCCTGATTTTGCTCTGTTGTTGAGAGAAAGGAGATCTGTAGATCTCACTAAAATGCAGGATGATGCTTTAGAAATTCAGTCAAATATGATGGCGTCAAGTAAGTTGAAAACAAAATTTGAAATAGGAAATAAAGAAACTAGAAGGTACATGGAACAAGGATGACCCTCAAGATCTAGGAGGTCTTCAGAAGACAAGATGGATTATATGGTGAGAATAATTAAAGGATTGTCGAATAAGATCTCAAGAATGGAATTGGATCAATCAAAAAATGATCATTTCCCTAGAAAGGATTTCCGAAGGAATCCTAACCCTCAAACACAACAAAGACAAATTAAGAATGAAGACTGAAAGATTCAAGCCCCCTTCAAAACCAAAAATTTTTATAGGAGGAGAAGACATACAAGATTTTGAGGAATTAGAATAAGACATAGGTAATCTTGGTGATGACTGTCAACAACCTTATTTAACGAGACAAGATTATGAAAAATCCTTAAATACAAAATACAGATCGGAGAATAACAAGAACGAAAATATCACAGAAGATTCAACTTATCAAGGAATCGTTGATGATATAATGGCCGAATTCCACCAGAAGTACAATCTAAGGCCTAGAAACAGGAATATCCCAACCACCCCAGTGAAGAAAATCCTGCCAAGGGGGGAAACAGACGAGGCAGTTCCAAAAGCTGTTGAAAAGCATACTACTCAAACCAAGACTGTTGACACACATCCTACCAAGGAAAAGCCAACAGAAACATCAGTCATCAACACAAGGAAAATGGAGGATTCTGTGGCTGAAATAAAAACCTCACAAAAAAGTAAAATTGAAAAGAAGGGGATATAAGCTCAAGCCATAGAATTTGATAAAACAACGGGAAATTTCAGTCAGGAAAATGAAATCAATAAAATAAAAATCCCTATACCTCTTGTCAAACTGGCAAAAAACCCAATATACAAAAAGCAAATTGCCAAAATAATTAATTTTTCAAACAATGAAAGTCAGGTTGATGTGATAAATCTAGAAGATGACAAGCCTAATATATTTTTCGGTCCACATTTCGAAGGCACCAGAGATACCATTGCCCCTTCCTATATCACGCTAACTGTGCATGATCACCTGCTCCATAATTTCATGTTGGATTATGGAGCCTCTCACAATGTAATTCCTAAATCCATTATGGATAGACTTGGTTTCAAAATCACTCGGCCTTATGGAGATCTGTATTCGTTTGATTCAAGAAAAGTTAAATGTATAGGTATGATAAAAGATTTAGTAGTTAATCTTGCACAAATACCTATGAAAAGCGTTCTAGTGGGTGTGGTTGTTGTTGATATACCCCCAAAGTATGGCATGTTGTTATCCAGGTCTTGCGGCGCCAAACTTGGAGGATCCCTCCAACTTGACATGATGTATGCCACGATCCCAATTTTTGGAGGATAGTTCACGCGCTTGTATAGAGAAACTAGGTTGGTGTTTACAGTAAGTGACCCACTGAACCCAAATAATTACCCTGTTTATATTGTTGATCGGGATCTAGGGAATTGTATTATATCTATTGATGATGATATTGATGTATGTATAGAAGAAATCTGTATAGAAAAGAAAAAATAAATACAGATGTATATAGTTCAGGAGTTTGGAAAATGATTTTTGATGGCGCTTCATCTTGTGAAGGAGCAGGAGAAGGAGTGCTTTTCGTGGCACCAAATGACGAGTTAATTATACCTTTTTCTTATAGACTACAATGGGGCATTTATTATACTAACAATGTTTGTGAATATGAGGCTCTAGACCTAGGATTAGAAGCTACCAGAAAATTAAAAATTAAAAACTTAGAAGTCTACGGTGATGTTGAACTGATCATAAAACAAATCAATCATCAATACCAGGCTAAGCACTCGAGGTTAATATCTTATAGGAACTGTGCTTGGGATCTCATTGAGAACTTCTTTTCATCAGTTAATGTTCATTACATCCCTAGGACTGAAAATCAACAAGCAAATTCGTTGGCTAAAGTAGCCTCGACCTTCGCACCTCCAATGGTTTTCAAACTTAAATATCATATAGAGATGATACATAGGCCTTCCATACCAAATAGTATACAACATTTGCATGTTTTTGAGGATGATGAACAGCTCAAGAATTTTTTAGAAATGGTAGATGATTTTGTCAAAACACATGTCGACCAAGAAAACCGGAATGATCCTATTTGGATAATGCAGGAAGAGGAAGATCCTCAAGAGTTTCAAGATAAGATTGCTAATCACCGTATGCTTATTTTGAAAAATAATTAGATCCCCAAGGGCCTGATTCCCTTAGAAAGATTATTTAATCATGATGACATCCCTTTGAAGTCCACTTTACAGCCTCATCCAGAAGAGGTTGAAGATTGGGATATAGGTACCAAAGAAAATCCTAGGTTGGTAAAATTGTCTAAGTACCTTCCCCATGAAATGAAAAATAAGTATGCCAAATTGCTTAGACAATATAAAGATGTTTTTTCTTGTCCTACGACGAATTGAGAACCTATGACACTACTATAATGGAACATAAAATCCCTCTAAAACAAGGTGTTAAACCTTTTAGGTAGGAACTCAGATAGATTAACCCTATATTACTACCTATGATCGAGAAAGAAGTCAAGAAACTTACGGATGCCAAGATTATTGTCCCACTGAGATACTCTGAGTGGGTAGCTAATTTAGTCCCAGTAAGAAAGAAAAATAGTGAAATTAGACTGTGTGTAGATATTAGAAATCTAAATCGATCGTCACTTAAAGACAACTATCCATTGCCTAAGATGGATCACGTTTTAGAGAAAGTAGTTGGAGCTAACAGAATGTCTATGATTGATGGCTTTCGGGCTACAATCAAATGGCAGTACATCAAGATGATAAAGAAAAAACTATGTTCACTACCCCTTGGGGTACCTTTATGTATGACAAAATGCCTTTCGGTTTAATGAATGCAGGAACAACTTTCCAACGAGCTATGGACATCGCTTTTGTTGGCGAAAGAGATAAGTTTGTTGTTATTTTCCTTGATGTTCTAATTGTTTTTTCTAGATCTGATGCAAAACATCTAGTACACCTCAAGCAAACTTTCGAAAAATGTCGCAAATTTGGTTTGTCACTGAATCCCAAGAAATCTCCTTTTGCAATGAAAGAAGGTAAACTCTTGGGCCATATAGTGTCTAAGGATGGAATCAAGATCGAGCCAAAAAGGATCGAAGCAATGGATACTATAGATATTCCTAGAAATGTAAAAGAAATTCAATCATTTTTAGGAAAAATAAATTTCTCGAGGAGATTTATCCCAAACTTTGCTGAAATTGTTAAACTGATTACAGATATTCTCAAGAAGGAAAGTGAAGTTAAGTGGACTATTGAAGAAAAAAATGTCATTTCAACGTATCAAAAGGGTTATAAGTGAAGCACCAGTACTAGCGAGTCCTGATTATTTGAAAGAGTTTCTGATTTTTTCCTTCGCTTATGAGCATACAATTGCAGTCGTACTATTACAGAAAAATGATGAGGGTTTTGAACAGCCCATTGCATTTTTTAGTAAAATTCTTAGAGATGTTGAGCTAAAATACGACATATTGGAAAAAAAATCCTATACAATGGTGAAGGCTCTCAAAGATTTTAGAATTTACGTATTGCATTCAAAGATCATTTCTTATGTTCCTACCAATTATGTTAAGGATATATTGGTTCAACCCATCAGTGATGGAAGGAGAGGCAGATGGTTAGCCAAAATTTAGGAGTTTGAACTAGAAGTTAAACCAACTAAACTTATTAAATGTCAGGGTTTGGCTAAATTATTGGTTGAATCAAATTTGAAATCACTTGGAATAAATCATCTACAAGAGAACAAAGGGTTTTTAGAGACAGATGAACTCGATGTCATTGTGCCCACAACTGAAATTCTGCAAAAATTCTCTTCTTCAGTTTGGTACCACGATATTGTTTCTTATTTACTAACCCTTCAGTGTCCCAGTGAACTAACCCCATATAAAGCTAGAACATTGAAGTTACACGCTGTAAAATATTGTATTATAGATGGTAAATTGTATTGGAAGGACCCCCTGGGTTTCTTACTGAGATGCTTAGTAGAAACTGAAACAGAAAAGGTTATAGATGAATTCCACGAGGGAGTGTGTGGAGGACACCATGCTTGGTGAGCAACGGCATATAAAATCCTGAGAGCCGGGTATTACTGGCCCAAATTATTCACCGATGTAAACACTAAGGTCCGAAATTGTAATCCTTGTCAGTTGTTTACAGGCAAGTAGAAAGCCCCGACATTACCTTTAGTGCCAGTTAGATTCGAAGCTCCATTCCAGAAATGGGGTCTTGATTTTATCAAAGAAATTAATCCACACTCGAGTGCTCAACACAAATGGATTCTAACCACTACAGATTATTTCACCAAATGGGTGGACACTATTCCTACTCGAAATGCAACTAACTCAGTTGTAATTAGTTTTTTGGAGGATAATATTCTATCAAGATTTGGTTGTCCTCGAAAAATAGTGACTGATAATGCTCATGCCTTCAAGTCCATGGCCATGATAATATTTTCTCACAGATATAATATTGTGCTAGGACACTCCACGGCTTACTATCCACAGGGTAATGGACTAGCTGAGTCATCTACCAAAAGTTTGATCACTATAATTAAGAAAGTATTCTCCGAAAATAAGAAAGCATGTCATGTGAATTTAAAATATGTTTTATGGGCCTACAGGATAGGTACAAATGGTCAATCGAAATGCTTCCATTTCAGATGGTATATGGTACTGACGTCATTTTACCGATAAATCTAGCGCTGCCAGTAATGAAACTCTAGCAAGATTCAAAAGAAGAACCAAATGACATTACCAGGAGGATAAATCATCTTATTTAAGTTCATCAAAATAGGGCCAAAGTAGACTAAAAACTACAGAGATATCAAGATAATATGAAATCCTTTTTTTGATTGAAAAGCTAAATATAGAGAATTCCTCCCTGGTGATTTGGTCCTAAAATGGGAAGACAAGAAAGAAGATGATGGTAAACATGGTAAGTTTGATCAGATCTGGTCTGACCCATACAAAATTATAGCCTCTGAGGGAAAGAATGTTTTTTTATTAGAGAATCTAGATGGAAAGATTCTTCATGCCCCTATCAATGGGCGGTACCTTAAACACTTCATGCAGTAATATGTTTTTGAACTCTCATTGTACATACCGGTTTGTTTTCATGTTTTGTTTATAGTTATCTTTTTTTTGGTAAGTCTTTATTTCTTACTGTAAATATAAAAGGTCGGTTTAAAAAATATATATATACAAAATAGGTAAAAATCGCAATAAGAAGATTTCCAATCTACTAGAGTTCTTGATAGCTATCATGATTATCTTATTTCAGGAAACCTGCTGACAAGCCAAAAGACTAGAAACATCGAAAAGGTGATGTGCATGGATACTCATATTGAATGTCTCCCGAAAAAGGTAATGGAATGACAGTCTATTTGGCTATAAGTATAAAAACTATTGAGGTATGAACTTTTGTCTTAAAAACTCAGGTTAAAATATTCCAGGAGATGTAAACGAGTAAGACAGTAATCTCATGTTAACTAAATATTACAAACAAACAAATAAAAAAAATAGATANATATATATATATATATATATATATATATATATATATATATATATATATATATATATATATATATATATATATATACGAAAAATAAGCAATAAAAATAATTTAAGGCAAAGTTTCAAGAGTTGAGTAAGAAACTTGTTAAGAGTAATTGTATCTACAACAGAATATTTGAAGCCCCTTCCTTTCCCGCTGAATGTGATCATGTCATCTCTTCACCTGATCCTTGATATTTTCCCGTAAGCTTCTTAAGAGAAGAAAGGTCTCACCTTAATTTTGGAAACTCACAAGCTAATCTTCGAAACGAGAATAGGTAAAATTTTATAGTTCCTCTAACTTTAGCTAGACCGGAAGTATGTCTACGTTAATCCTAACTCTCTTAGTCATTCTAACATGATTAAACTGATTGATTTCGCTCAAGGAAATTCCCTGGAAAATATAATAAGAATCCCCCTTGAGATTCTCCCTGAAGCCAAGATGTTTGAAGGTTAGGAGAGGATTAGTCCAGAAAAATTAAAGTGAGTTGATAGACCTCTATTGTAAATCTTAAATAGATATTTTCCTGGGTATATTGTATACCGGTTGATTTCCCCAACTTCAAATTTTGAAACAAGACATATGGTGAAAGGAGATTCATTTAAATGATTTCCCCCATCTAGTCCAAAGAGATGAACAAAGGAAATTCATAGCATGATTGCCCTCATCTCAGCATTTAAATGCTAAAATATCAATGGAAGTGGTGCAAGGAAATTCAATGTGGGAAATATGATAACTTCACCGGGGTACTGAGCAGGCTCTCTAGTAGTGAATAAATGTCCACATATCTGATAGTTTGTTATACATGAATTACAATATGCTCTGGTAACTATTCCTCTTTCGGGATGGATCTACATTCTAAGCTTATGGGATTCCCTAACTTGAAACATTGGAAATACTTTACATTGATGCAATTAAAATGAGATAAAACTTGGTGGAACGATTAAGGTTGTTTTGATTACCTTATAAAAATCTGAGGTCAGTTTTGGGAAAGGAAATCTATTACAAGACTAACTCGAGATCAACGAATGCTTTTAGTTCTGTATAGTTTTCAAAGTCAAGGATGAAATCTTAAAGTCGTGTTTGTTTTTCCCTAGAGTGTGTTTCACAGCACTGCAATAATGACTCCATTCACCCAATGAAGGCACTCGGTCTACATGTTCTTCTCATCCCGCAAGGAGACGAGATCCCTAGATGGAGCCTATCTTGAAACAAACTTTATATTTTCTTAAAAAGAATCTTACATTAAAATATTTAAATAAAAAGAGAACATAATGCAATTGGATAATCACTGTCAAAAAAAGGGTCATCCGATCAATCCAACGGTCTAAATGTCAGAACAGATTATGGAGCTACCCTTGGTTTTAAAGGAAAGTCAAATACTAAAAGCTTCTTAAGTTTCGGGTTTCAGGGTTCTGCAATCTATGCAATTTGATATTTAACGACAACCCCAAAGTTCCGATAACAAAGTCACAAGGAATATTTTTAAATAAAGTTAAACCAAGTTAATAATAATAATTAAAAACGTTTTAACGGTAATCTAAATTTTTTTCATTTTTACTTTTCAAGAATCTCAACTCAAGCGACAGCTCAAAATCTCGATTTGTAAGTCTCTAAAACCCTTCTAATCACGATTAATTAAAGGTTTAAAACACACTTAATATATTGATTAATCAGTCGCATTTTTGAAATCGGAGAAATATCACTCATCTCATCCAAAACACCCTGATGCTCAGAGTCCCGAAGGTATTAAGTGTTTAAGTGTGATTAAATTAAGATCTAAACAAAGGTTAATAATATAAATTAGTCTTTCGCATTTTCACTTTTCGAGAGTTTGCAAAGACATTTCATTCGATCTCCCGGTTTCGAATCGCCGATATTTGGCAGAACTTATTATAGATGAATGAAATATCTTATAGTGTAATACGTGTATCTCTAGATGTACTCTCCTCATTAAGGCAAATGAATTTATCGATCGTAGAAAGCACAGTCTAATTAAGGCAGGCTAAAGGCGAATAAAGGTTTCTAATTCAAATTTCTTTCTCACTTTCAGTAAATTAGCAAGTTGTATCTGAGAAAGATTACGCCTTCTTTTTTATAACAACTACTCGCTTATTATCACATGTATCATGGCACCCAGGAAAACGTAGAAAAAGAATGATTACGTCGGCGAAATCTCAAAACAGAATTTGAATGTTATATCTGATACCACACCACATGTTGTAGATTCGGTCTGGTCCTGGATGCAAATTTTTGAAATCTTAGAGCATGAGATTAGGAATTGCCCAGACGATTTTGGAAACGAAAGGACTGGAAATAAACTCAAAGATATAGTAGAGGCCGAGCTCCATAAAATATCTACACGATTGAATCTCATGTCATACAATGACATGATAAACTGGGCTCTGATGTGTTAGAATATGAAGGATTGTGCTTGTTTTACCATTGACAGTACCCTTGTCACCCAACCATAGGCCGAAGCCACCCTTTGACCACCTTGACCTTGAAAGAGAGAATAATCCTGGTAGCAATCCAATAGCCAAGCAAGGCTATTGCACCAAACAAGAAGTAACCAAGCTGATCAAATAGTCTCACCCAAAACTAGTGCAGCACCTTCCATAGGACTTGCGCACAAGACTACTAGACTGCAGTGCACATAAATTGGCTTTCTTTGATTCTGAGAGTGTGTTAAATGAGATACTTATGCCTTGTATTTATAGTATTCCTGACAGAATTGCCTGGGCTGACTTCTCTCTCTGGGTACTAATTAATTCATATTAATTATCTATCTTCAGCCGACATCTCGTCTAGGGTTTCCTTCATTTCTTTGCTTCCTTCCAGAACATTATAATCTTGTCAAAGGTCACAATAGAGGTTCATACCTCCTGAAGCTACCATAATATCAACACTCCCTCCTAGTTAGGGAGGTATAACTGATAATGGTCTTGAGCACAAATAGACCATTCAATGGGTAGTATCACAAGCACAGTCATTATTATCCAACTAAATAATTTCCATGACCACTGGTACAATATCAATTGATAGAACACAACTGTGTTTATCCATGGTAGTATGCAACTACTCAAACTGTGACACATACTCACAAACAGTGGAACAAATATACCACAGCAGTATATCTCTACTGTCTAGAGACAAGTAGTCTCCATAACAATCATTTGATATCAGACTGCACAGAAAATATTGTTAAAATAAACTGAATCATCTGGGCCAATATTTCACTCACATCTGTGAGATCTGAAAGAATATTTTCCCTGGCTTATTCTTCTCAAGCAAGGAAGAACGATTGTTCTGATTTCTAATCCTATACCATTCCTCACCCTGGGCCATTCCTCTGACACAAAACAAAGTGTAACCTGGAGAGAATGAATCTTCCCTAAGGAATGCTTGTCCCTGATTGTTGAGCCTGTACCATTCCCCACCCTAGGCCATTCCTCCGGCACTAAACAAAGTGAAACCTGGAGAGAATGAATACACCCTAAGGAATGATTGTCTGGACCATTTCCTCTATTAACCACAAGAGGAAAAGATTGTCCTGTATCAACCTCCAAAACGGACCATTCCTCATGTTAACCACAATGAGAAATCGTTATCCAACGAGGCGGGCCAGTCTTCTTGAGTAACCCTCAAGAAGAGAGACTACCTAGACCACTCCCAATGTTAACCACAATGGGAAGTCATTTTCTATGATACATCAGCAATCTGGACCATCTCCCATGTTAACCACAATGGGAAATCGCTATCCGTCAGAAATCTCAATCCACTTTCCGAACAGGAAAGAATATTCCCAAGATGGACTATTTTTCAATCTCGAAAATAAATGTCTTCAATGATATTTTCGGTGCTCCCTCCCAACCTAGAGAGTCATTTCTTCCCTTTTAGCTAAGGGATTTATTTCCACGATCCCCATCTTCTCTCGGAAATATGCAAACTTTATTCTGGATAGAGGTTTTGTCAGGATGTTTGATGCCTTCTCATCAGTAGGGATATACTCGAGCTTTACCTCTCCTTCCTGGACTTTATATCGAATAAAGTAGTATTTGATCTCAATGTGTTTCGACCTTTCATGAAACACGGGATGTTCTAATAATATTATACAACTCTAATTATCAAAATGTATTATGTTCGATTATGGAATCTGATCAAATAAATCGGAGATTAACTTCCTTAGCCATATTGCTTCTATGCATGCTTCACACACTGCGATATACTCTGCTTATGTTGTGCTTAGTGCGACAGACTTATGTTTCCTACTACCCCAAGATATCATAGCGAAGCCCAAGCTGAAACACATACATGAAGTTCTCTTTCTGTCTTCTGCACTTCCAGCCCAATCTGAGTATGTGAATCCATGAAGTTGTATATCACTAGATGCGGTATATCTCAAACCATAGTTTATTGTCCCACGAATATATCTTAATACATGCTTTGCAGTTATCCAATGCTCATGTCTCGGTTCCACCTGGAACTGTCTTAGTGTATTCACGGCAAAGCAAATGTCTGGTCGAGTATTTACCAAATACATCAATGACCCAATTAGTTGTCGATATAGATATGGATATACTGGATCAGAATCTAGATCTTTCACTTTTCTTATATCCGTATTCATAGGAGTGTCCATGGACTTACAATCCATCATTTCAAACTTATGAAGGATCTTTATTGCATACTTTCCTTGTCCAAGGAATAATTCACCATGCTTCTTCCATACTTCTAGTCCCAAGTAATAATGCATGAGACCTAGATCTTTCATGTCAAATTTAGAAGCTAGTTCCTTCTTGCACTGGATGATGAGAGACTCTTCACCTATTATGAATAGATCATCAACACATAGTAGTATAACTACAGGTGCATTGTCCATGGATTTGTAGTAAAGGTTTGGATATGCATGACTTTTGGAGAAACCAAGTCTCATTAGATAGCTATCCATTATGGAATACCAAGCCCTTGGAGCTTGCTTGAGTCCATATAGGGATTTCTTTAATATGCAAACGTGAGTGTCTCTGGAATGTACCTCAAACCCTTGAGGTTGTTCAATATATACTTCTTCTTCAATTGCTCCATTGAGGAAAGTTGTCTTTACATCCATCTGATGTAAGTTCCATCCCATGGAAGTGGCAAGAGATATGATAGCTCTAATGGAAGTATATCTAGCAACTGGAGCAAAGGTTTCATCATAATCTTATCCCTCCTTCTAGGAGAACCCTCTAGCTACGAATCTTGTCTTGTATTTGTCCACGCTTTCGTCTGTTGCATGTTTGATCTTATATACCCATTTTGAAGTTACCACTGATTTTTCTTTAGGTCTAGGTACAATTTCCCATACATCATTTTTCATAATGGATTGGTGTTCTTCCATCGTAGCTTCTTTCCATTGTCCCTTTTGAACTGCTTCTTCAAATGTGGTAGGTTCTTCATCTAGAAGTTTCATCATATATGTTGCATAACTTGAGATTCTTTTAGGCCTCTTACTCTTTCTGAATGTTCCTTCTGGAACCTTGAGTCTTTTTGCATCTTGTAAGGTAGCTTCAAGCCAAGTTGGTTGTTTCTTGGTCTTAGGTACGATATCTGAATCAATTTTTTCACATGGTTCCATAGGAATATTGGGTTGTTCCTTTTCTTCATTTTTGTTTTATGTGCTTTCCTCATTAGGTTCTTCAATCTCTTCTTCTTCTATAGTTTCTTCTATGGATTTCTTGAAATCCATCTTTTCATTGAATGTTACATCTCTGCTGACTTCGATCTCGTGTTGTTCTGGAATATATATTTTATAAGCCTTGGATGAATCACTGCATCCCATGAATATCCCCTTATTTCCTGAGGGTTCTAGTTTATTCCTTTTATCCTTGGGAATGTGAGAGTAAACAGGACATCCAAATATTCTTGGGTTTTCCACATTAGGTTTCTTACCTGAGAAAGCTTCTTCTGGAGTCATGTCCTTTAGTATGCGGTGAGGAATTATGTTCTGCACATATATTGTTGTCAAGGTTGCCTCTCCCCATAAGAACATGGATAGACCTTGATCATTTAGTATTGCTTTTACGGTTTCTTCGATAGATATGGTCTTTTTTTCTGCTACACCATTTTTTGAGGATTATGAGGAACAGTCAGCTCCCTCCTAATCCCTGTCGATTTGCAGAATGCAACGAATTCCTTTGAGGTATATTCTCCTCCATTATATGTTCTTAAAGTCTTGATCTTCTTGTTTTTGAGGTTCTCTATCTCTGCTTTGAATTCTTTAAACTTGTTAAATACTTCGTCTTTTGTCTTCAATAGATATAGACAAGTAATTCTTGAATAGTCATCTATGAAGATTACATAGTATAGGGATCCTCCTAGAGATTTAACTGGCATCGGACCACAAACATCTAAGTGTATCAGATCTAGACTCTCCTTAGATTTGTTGTTGCTGCTGGGAATGGGTTCTTGATATTCTTCCCAAGAGCACATCCTTTGCAGATTCCTTCATGTGTAGATTTCAATTCTAGTATTCCTTCAACCATTGTTCTGAGAAAAGGTAATGCTTGATAATTAATATGAGTGTACCTTCTATGCCAAAGTTCATTGGGGTTGACTTCATCATGTACAAGAGCTTCTTCATTTTGTTGTAGTAGTATATACAGATTTCCTTCACGACTTCCAATAACCCTAGCATTCTCTATGTTGGAGTCTTTATGCCATGATAACACTTTTCCATCCACGAAAGCTATTATGTTTCCCTTGTATTCTAGGCAAGATATGGATACAATAATCTTTTCTAAACTAGGTACATATAAAACATTGCTTAAGTGAACATTGTTACCTGATTTCAACTTGACGGAGGCTTGTCCAAATCCTTCGACTGGGTAAGTGATTTTTCCTCCAAGCTCTACCTTGTACGATGTCTTCTTCTCATTTAGGTTTGAGAGTCTGATTTGATCTCCCATTATGTGCCTAGAATCTCCACTATCGATTATCCACTTGTCATCTTCAATCGTTCCGATGAGTGCTAAGTAATGTAGAAGACTGATTTTTTCACTCATGTCTTCGATTGGCTAGTAGTTAGTCATGCCTTGATCCAAAACTTCAACTCTGATGTTTTTGTCTTCTCAGAGAGACAAAAGGTGTGTTGAACTAGGGAACATCTTAATATCTTCTCCTTGAGCAAGATGCTCCATCACAAGGTGTCGGATCTGAGATTTAGGGTTTCTGCAACTGCTTCTGCTAGTAACCCTAGCGGCAATGTCTTGGAAGATGCTCCTGCTAGTAACCCTAGAGGCAGTTCCCCAACAAGCTCAATATCCTAATGGTTATCTTTCCTTCTACCAGTTACACTGAATGAAGGAGGTGTGGGCCCATAACCTGTTAGAATATGAAGGATTGTGCTCATTTTACCATTGACAATACCCTTGTCACCCAACCATAGGCCGAAGCAACCCTCCGAGCACCTTGACATTGATAGAGAGAAGAATCTTGGTAGAAATCCAATAGCCAAGCAAGGCTAATTCACCAAGCAAGAAGTAACCAAGCTAATTAGATAGTCTCACCCAAAACTGGTGCAGCACCTTCCCTAGGACTTGTGCACAAGACTGCTAGACTGCAGTGTGTAGAAACTGGCTTTCTTTGATTCTGAGAGTGTGTCAAATGAGATATTGGTGCCCTGTATTTATAGTATTCCTCGCAGAATTTCTTGGGCTGACTTCTCTCTCTGGGTACTAATTAATTCATATTAATTATCTATCTTCAGCCGAAATCTCGTCTAGGTTTTCCTTCATTTCTTTGCTTCCTTCCAGAACATTCTAATATTGTCAAAGGTCACAATAAAGGTTCATACCCTGAAGCTACCATAATATCAACATGATGAAAACTGATGTGCATACCAGGAGTATCACGAACCATCAAAAGGTCGTCGGCGGCGCGTTCAAGCCAGAACATATTCAAGTAATGTATAAGCTATCCCCTATTTCTAAATATATTTATAATGCCGAATTCGTAGAAGAATTTCAAATAAAGGAGTGTACATAATTTGACCAAACATATCTAGATATAATCAAAGGGTGGTGGGGAATTCCTGCAAAATTTAGAGTTGATACTCATGGATTTTATGCCACAGCATTGTTAAATGCATATATGGTTTATATAGAAATGATTTTATGTATACTATTTGGAAGGAAAATCCCTACCCATTTCCCTGCACAATGGGTTCCAATTATACACGAGGTAGCTGAGGGTTACACTTTTAATTGGGGTAAGATTTTATCAGATAACCTAACAGAGGAGATTGCAGAGTATCGAATGGCAAAGTCAAAAGAACAGCCTATGTCTTTTTATATGTCTACATATATTATGGATGCTATTTGTTATATGACCCCTTTCCCTTTGATGAATTGGAACTGGAATTCAACCTGTGCAGAACCCATCCATTTATATCACTCTCAAATATGGGAAGACAAAGAAAAATATTTGTTTTACGAAATCTGTCACTATGTAGTGATACCTGTGCATCAAATATTGTATGGATACTCACCCCCTCGGATTTCGGAAAAAATCATGGGAAACCTCAAGACAGTTGCAGATTGCTTTATCGAAGAGAATTTATCTTATGTCAGAGTCTTCGGATGTTCAATTCCCCCTCGTGATCTCCCTAAATTTCTCCCTCACAGAATGGTGTGCAGAGAAGTAGCGTACCAGATAATAACAAGAGGCATTGGTACAGAGTTAAAAGCAGCTCAAAAGAAATTCTGTCCAGTTTTTCCTATACAGATTGGGATGTTTTCATTGCTTAATTTTGGTCATTCCAAAGTGGAAGCCACAGCATTAGAAGACATTAAGCTGGTAGATCTTGAAATCAAAAAGCATGACCCATATCAAATTGTGGGAAATCATCTAGCTCAATGCAACATGAAAACGTATGAGCATGAAGACTCCCCCTATGATAACATATTCAAAGGAGTCGATCATATGAGGAGATATTAGAAAGAGTCCGGGCATTACCCCCTGACCTGTAGACCATCTTTCTTGCTTTCCATAAGCACAGACGAAGTGGGTTGCCAAAGATACTACGGGGGGAATCAATAACCCCTCCTTCATAACGAGAAAAAATACCTCCAGGTTTTGAATCAAAATCTCAAGATAAAGAGACTACAGAGGAGAACCCAAAGAATCCTGAAGTGTCTTCACAAAGATCAGAAACTTCGCAAACAGAACATCCAGGGTCTGAAACAGGATTTAAATCCAAGACACCTTTAAAGTTGAATCAAATGATTCTTCCTTTATCATCAACCATTCCTGTCTATACTCCCAAAACAGCAAAAGGAACACAATTCACAGAGTTAGGCAGTCTGATTACAGCCTTGACTCCTTTACAGTCAAGTTTTGGGACTCCCCATCTCGGAGCTATATATGTAAGTGATCTTAACCCAATCTCTATTGAAGAAATACCTTCCTCTGACTTCTTTTTTAGTAAGAAAAAAAAGGTTGTAGTGAAATAAGAAATGCACTTGAAAGAAGGTACAATGGTAAAAAAGCACACGATACTTGTGAATGGACAAAATCTAGAAGAGGAAGACTTTGCCACGGAAGTAGCAGTCTCTTTGGGGGATTTTTCTATGGCCAACTTATTCTCAGTCGATAATCTGAAATCAAGGGTGCAGTAGAAAAATCAAATGATAGCCCAGATGCAAAGTCAAATAAAGAATACAAAGAAAAATATTAGAGATGAAATAAATAAAGGACTGGAATAGGCCAGAGCTGTCGAAAAACAAAATATTCAACTGGTCAAGTCTAGTTTAGATGAGATGTATAAGAAGATGCAATCCATTCAAGGACAGGTCATTTAGCAACAGGAATTACTAAAGCAGTTGCAAGATAAATTGAGTTCTACTGAAAGCCAAGTGGTAAATTTAACAGTATTTCAAGCCCAGGCACTGGAAGTACACCAGAAGCTAGAGGCAGAACAACAAAGCCTATTTTCTAAAGTAGGGATCATTCAAAACCATTTTCGGGACGTAAGTCAATCATTTGAGAACATTGTTTTCAAAGAAAAAGAGCTACAACAGTGCAGATCACTTTCCAAAATGCAGTCATATTTTCGCCTAAAGAAGAGGTACTAGTAGATCCTAAATTAACTATCACATAACAGATCAAGGGTGATATCATGTTGAAGGTATGGGAGGATAATATATCTAAAAGTAATAAAATGGAAAAAGAGATAAAGGAATAATGTGAAGAGACTTTCGGCTTATTAGATAAAAAAATGCTAGACATTGGAAAGGGTGGTTGCCCTGGACTATTGGGACAGATCAATGTCACAAGACATCAACTGAACCTAAAAGAGAGTTTGAATGAAACTCAAATTGAAATTTCTCAATTAAAATAGGTTGATGTCACCCTAATGGATATATGGTTGGTGAAATCGAATTTACAATTGCAATCAGAAAAGTTTGAAGATAAGAGGTTTGAAGAAAAGTTGTCGAAATTCAGAGGAAGTTGTATTTGTTTGAAGCAAAGGATATGACACAACCTTCCAGAAGCTTAGTACATTTTCTTGGCAGGTGCATTTAGTGTCTCGGAACAAATGAAGGAGATAATTCAAAGAGATAATGAAGCAACATATGCATGCTCATTTTGTCGGAGTGATAGAGAGGTAAAAGGTAATCAAGCAAAACGGTTTAAGTTTGTATTTTGTAACCATTAGCACCTGGGAGTTAGGAAAATACCAACCATTTAAGGTTGATGATTTTTGTATAAACATAATTTCAAACGACTAAAAGAGGGATTTTTCTGTCCAATTGTAGCAGAGAGACTTCTCTTTTATAAGGATTAATGACGACGAAAAATGGAGATTCCATATTCTATCAACCCTCAGTTATGTACTCTTCTGTAATTTCATGTTCATAATCATTTCTTATATACCTTTGATGAATGTTTAAACTACAATTTAGTACAACATCTATTGTGGTTATGATTTATTTGGTTGTCTAATTTAGTACGACATCTATTAGCATGCACAAGACCTGTAGATTATTCAGATCACTATGTTTTTATACTTTTAAAGTTTTCTCGTCTATTTTCGTCTTTTGTTACGAAATGATATGCCTCCATGATTGATGCCTCACGTTGTTTAAACAGATTTATGTTTTCTTTCATCTCATTTATTATTTTCAATTTAACTCAGGAACAGAAAACGACCTCTAAAATAGTTATATTATCAATTCAAATTTGGGAACTTCTCTCATATAATCTAAAATAGAAACGGAAAAAATTGAAAAAACAAAATGACAGATCTTTAAACTTTATTTTCCTCATGATTGTTCCTGTCGCAAGATAGGATAACATAGAACCTGGACTCATAGATCAGACTAGCATCGCGTTAACCCTTTTCAATACTATCCTTGAGACAGCCACCACTCAGGCTGAACTTGAACGTTCATGGGCAACCACTGAACATGACATAAGCGCCTAGGAGCAATTTGAAGCTAGACAAAGACAACTCAGAAACCAACCATAGCTTCTTTTACCTAAAGAACTATTTTCCTTTTCTTATACAAAAACCCTCTTTATTTTCGGATGCCTTGACAGTATACTTTAAATCCATAAAGTATAAAGTGAGGAACAACATCTTTTTGGCATTGTTGATGGGAAATGAAGAAATGAAACTATTTTCCCTGGAAACAACGACATTGATAATCTCATTCTTTGACAGTGAACAAAGATTGAAAACTTTATAAGGCTACTTTCATCATTCACTTGGCGAATCCATGATTAATAAACTAGATTTTAATCGAAAGAATACGAGGAAGAATCCAGATGACAAACAGACTTCGCCTGTATCCGACCCATAAAAAAATTTGAAATCAAGAAGATACCTTAAACAGACTACTTCATCAAAAACTAAGATTTATCAACCTAAATTCACACAGTTGAACACTTAGGATCTACTCAAAAGGTCAAATATCCCACTCCTTTGCGGAGAACTATCCACCAATAGAATTGAAACACTAGAGCCTGGATTAGTCTTACCCGAATTTAAAACTGAGGCTTTTTCAACTGTTCCTTCCACCAATAAAGGTAAAATATCTATCTCACTCCCCACCTCGATTGACATTTCTTCACTTCCCGAAGTTTAGTTTCCCATCTCTCAGAACTCCGATGAATATATTGTATACCTTGACTCGACTCATGTTGATTCTCTTGTCTATTCACATGTGAGTCCGAAGAAACCAGTCCATGATTTCCAAGTCCCTCTTCTTCGAGTTTCTTGTCCCTTGACGATCAATTTCCTGAAACCATATTTCCCTATTCATCCCCAACAAAAGGGTTACCACACCCCTTTAAAAGTCCTCTTTATAATCTCCAAGTTTCACCCTCTAAATTATTAATGGTTGCGGCGAGAGGAGGTGGTGTCATAGGCAGTGCTGGAGGAGGACGAGCAGGCGTTCAAGTACCACTCCCTCGAATCTTTTCCAAATTAGATGCTAGGTATGCTCCTTTGGTCCTCCCAGTCCCTCTCCATGACCTACCCAAAAATTACATGAAAAATCTGTCAAAATTCACAAGTGAAGGTGATTTAACCACAATAGAACACATTAATTTCTTTGATCAATTTGATGACATCCTTGGTCTTGAACATGAGGATGTTTATTCGAGACTCCTAGTTTAGACTTTTGAAGGACAGGTGAGAACCTGGTTCTGAGGTCTAGCAGCAAGATCAATAAGGTCATACGATGAGTTGGAAAAGGCTTTTATCAGACAATGGGGAGAAAGGAAAGATCATCTCTACTATCTAACAGAGTTTGGGGCTCTCAGAAAGAAAAATTCAGAATCAATTCTCGAATTCACCCAAAGGTTTAATAAATTGTATAATAAAATTTCAGCTGAGGTTAAACCTTCCCAGCCTGCAGTGAAAGTAACTTTTGTTGGGGCTTTTGATCTTGATTTCGCTCTGTTGTTGAGAGAAAGGAGATCTATAGATCTCACTAAAATGCATGATGATGCTTTAGAAATTTATTCAAATATGATGACGTCAGGTAAGTTAAAAACAAAATTTGAAACAGGAAATAAAGAATCTAGAAGTTACAGGGAACAAGGATGACCCTCAGGATCTGGGAGGTCTTCGGAAGACAAGATGGATGATATGGCGAGAATAATTAAAGAATTGTCGAATAAGATCTCAAGAATGGAATTGGATCAATCAAAAAATGATCATTTCCCTAGAAAGGATTTCCGAAGGAATCCTAACCCTCAAACACAACAAAGAAAAATTAAGAATGAGGACCAAAAGATTCAAGCCCCCTTCAAAACTGAAAATTTTATAGGAGGAGAAGACATGCAAGATTTCAAGGAATTAGAAGAAGACATAGGTAATCTTGGCGATGACTGTCAACAACCTTATTTGGCGAGACAAGATTATGAAAAATCCTTAAATACAGAATACAAATCGGAGAATAACAAGAATGGAAATATCACAGAAGATTCAACTTATCAAGGAATAGTTGATGATATAATGGTCGAACTCCACCAGAAGTACAATCTAAGGCCTAGAAACAGGAATATCCCAACCACCCCGGTGAAGAAAATCCTGCCAAGGGGGGGAACAGATAAGGCAGTTCCAAAAGCTATTGAAAATCAGACTGTTAAAACCAAGACTCTTGACACACATCCTACCAAGGCAAAGCCAATAGAAACATCAGTCATCGAAAAAAGGAAAATGGAGGATCCTGTGGCTGAAATAAAAACCTCACAAAAAAGTAAAATTGAAAAGAAGGGGATAGAAGCTCAAGCCATAGAATTTGATAAAACAACGGGAAATTTCAGTCTGGAAAATGAAATCAGTAAAATTAAAATCCCTATACCTCTTGTCGAACTGGCAAAAAACCCAATATACAGAAAAAAAAATTGCCAAAATAATTAATTTTTCAGACAATGAAAGTCAGGCTGACGTGATAAATCTAGAAGATGGCAAGCCTAATATAATTTTTGCTCCACATTTCGAAGGCGCCAGAGATATCGTTTCCCCTTCCTATATCACGCTAATTGTGCATGATCACCTAGTCCATAATTGCATGTTGGATTCCGAAGCCTCTTACAATGCAAATCATAAAGCCATTATGGATAGACTTGGTCTCGAAATCACTCGACCTTATGGAGATGTGTATTCGTCTGATTCAAGAAAAGTTAAATGTATAGGTATGATAAAATATTTAGTAGTTAATCTTGCACAGATACCTGTGAAAAGCGTTCTAATGGATGTGTTTTTGGACATGATTGTCATTGATGTCAATAGGAGAAGTAAATAACCAGAAGTCCAAAGCTCAAGAAGAAGTACGAACTGTTGATCACGATAGGATCAACAATCCGATGATGTTCAGAAAGGCTAGCACATGAAGAAATATCTGAAGGAAGAACAGAGTGTAGAAGATGTCATCGGGATGAGTGGAAGGATTCCACAGTTGATCAAATGCATAGAAATGGTGAGAAGACTCAGCAACTGTCTGATCACTGTGAAAAGAACAGTGGTCGTTCGATCAGAAGTTGATCTTGGGCTTAAGGATCGCGAGAGGATCTTGACCATCGAAAAGGATGAGAGTTTGACTATCCATATACCCGTCGACTGTGGGATCAAACCCAAGTTGGTGCAGACCCCCGACCCTCGGGCCGAGATCCGTGCAGGATATTCACTAGACCACAACAAGGGTTAATTAAACCCCTTGTCCAAGACCCCAATGATTTTGGGTCTCACGGGTTCGTCACTTTCATCCCAATGCCATCGCTCTCAGTAATCACCGAAACGTGAAATGCGAATGGGCTAAGGTGTAAGCCCCCTCTCTTTAGTCCCTAGTCTGATAGGACCACACCACGCTTAAATGTAAGCGCCTTTTGCAACTCACGACTTCGTGAGTCGGAGTGTTGAGCTCCCGTGCTCTTCCCTTGCGAATCCCCGATACGCGATAAGTCAACGCTATGTGGACTCTACCAAAGCAACGCGTACACACCACTTGTCTCCTCCACTTTACTCTGCTTACGAGGTGAGTTCTCGCTACCTTTCCACAACTATATTGGGATTTCGCTAACCGGGAATCTGCAATGCAACGACCCAAACCACTGGTCACACCATTTCCCGAACTCCGATATGTGAGTTCTTGTGTGAAATCAACGGCTCTCATTGATCTGGTCCCGATGATCACTACTCCTCCTGAGCTTATGGGTTTTGAAAGACACTCAGTCTTAATCCCTCCACTGGTCTATCAGATCCAATGGCCCACGAAACTTTGGCACTTCGCGACTCGGGACTTGAAGCAACCAAGAATTTGCCTATCCTCCAAACTCATGAACCATGAATTCACGAAATGATCCAACGGTGAAGGGTAAGTCACAATCCACGGCTCATGTTGACCCTCGAATCCTGGTCACGTTGGCATCTTCAATTGGATGTCCTTTTCACTTGACCAATTATTCAAAATACTCTTTTCTCCTGGTCTTTCTGTTGATCCTCTTGTCAATTATGCATTCCATCTGTGTCTTTTCAGCTACAGGCATTTGTTTTGTCCATTGAATATTTTCTTGTTCCTCTTCTACTCCTGCTTCTTCATCTCTGTAAGGGTACAAATCTACGACATTGAATATTGGTGAGATTCTGACCCCATCTGATAGTTCAATCTCATATGTGTTTGCCCCAAATTTCCTTATGACCTTGCACGGTCCAATCTTTTTCATCTTAATATTGTTATACGTTCCCCTTGGGAACCTTTCCTTTCTCAAATGTGCAAGAATCAAATCGCCAACTTCAAATTGAAGTTCTCACCTGTGTTGATCTTCTCTATGCTTATACTCTTGACTTGAACTCTACAACCGCTCCCTAATTCTGTTGTGAAGCTCCTTCATTCTTTCTGCAAAGTCCTCTACACTAGCACTCTTGAATTCAGCTTGTTCTGAATATTTCAACTCAGAAACTCCCCTTGGATGCATTCCATATACAATCTAAAATGGACTCTGCCCTGTGCTTCTATTGAGTGAATCATTGTAAGCGAATTATGCCTATGTCGGAATGTGATCCCATTGACTATGGTGTTCAGTCACTAAGCTTCTTAAAAAATCTCCCAAGCTCTTGTTCACGACCTATGTTTGTCCATCCGTCTGAGGATCATACGCTGAGCTAAAAGACAAGTTTGTCCCTAGCTTCTTCCATAAGGTCCTCCAGAAATGTCCCACGAACTTGGTATCTTGATCAAAAACAACACTCTTTGGCAAGCCATGAAGTCTGACAACTTCCTTGAAAAACAAGTTCGCAATATGAGTTGTGTCGTTGGTTTTCTGGCATGGCATGAAATGTGCCATCTTTGAAGATTTATCCACCACTACAAAGATTGAATCATATCTCCTTTGTTTCCTTGGCAATCCTAATATGAAATCCATGCTCACTGCATCCCACGGCCTTTCAAGTATGGATAAGGACGGGTATAACCTTACGTTCTGCCTCTTTCCCTTCGTGTGCTGGCAAATTCTGCATCTATCCACAAATTTCTTCACATTCGTTCTCATCCCCGGCCAGTAATACGAGCCAATCATCTTTGAGAACGTTTTGTCATGATCGAAGTGTCCGGCCAATCCTCTGTTGTGCTTCTCCTTCAGCAGATTCTCCCTCATGGAGCATTTCGGAATACATAGTTGATTACCTTTGAACAATAATCCATCCTTGATCATGTATTCGGTCCATTGGCTTCTATCCCTGAGAATTGGATTCTCATACGCCTCATATGCCTCTTTGAAATCTGGATCATCCCGGTACAATTCTTTGAGGTTATCAAAACCCAAAGTCTTAACTCTGAATTCCTGCAATAGCAAAGATTTCTTGCTCAAAGTGTCAGCCACTTTGTTAGTAGTTCCAGAAATATGTTTAATCACAAAATTAAAATTTTACATATATTCAACCCATTTAGCATGTTTTTGGTTCAACTTCTCATGTCGAGTCATGAATTTAAAAGCATGATTATCGTTGTACAATACTAAGTCTTTGGGAACCAAATAGTGTCTCCATTTCTTCAGTGCTTGTATGACCGCATAAAACTCCTTGTCGTCTGTTTTCCCTCCTAAGCTCCTAAACTGTCTAATCTATCATTTAAATCTACCTACTTGCATTAAACATACATAAATTCCCATTACATCCGCGAATAGGAACATCCACTCCAAAATCAGTTTGGATCTTCAATACATAAATGCAACTGCACTTTCCTCCCATCCATTACATTAATGTTTTAGATTTTGAAATTCACAATGTTTTCACAAAAATGTATCTAATTGCATCTGCGCGTCCAGCTGTCTCCTTGGTTTTAGGCACACACTTGGGCTTTATACGATTCTCCTGCATCACAAGTTCTTATTGAGCAGTCAAATCATTTTCAAGTAGAAGGAATGTTGGATGATTGGTCAAACGACCATATTAAGTCGTGATCGTCGGATGCACAAGTGCATGAATCAACAGTCGTTAGATCCAGGTAAGGTGCACCCACCTTAATATGTTGGAGAGAAGTGAGAGTGGTTTTAGGGGGATCCACGAGAAACCACCCCATTCCGGACCCCCCCCCCNTATTAAGGTGCACCCACCTTAATATGTTGGAGAGAAGTGAGAGTGGTTTTAGGGGGATCCATGTGAAACCACCCCATTCAGTGATCTTCTTCAGCAGGTTGAAACTCTTTTTTGCTTCCTTTGTCCAGTGAAACAATTTATGTCACTTCTTCACTGTATCCATCATTGGTGCGCTAATTTCACTGAAGTTTCAGATGAATTTCCTATAGAAGCTAGCCAACCCATGGAAGCTTCGAACTTCGAATACGATCTTCGACGATGGATAATCCTTAATTGCCTTTATCTTCTCCAGATCCATTTTCAATTCATTTGCAAAGATAACAAAACCCAAATAAATGAGTTATGTCCTCATAAATGATGATTTCTTCATATTGATCAGCAATTTCTCTTGTTGCAATCTCCTCATCACAGCAGCTAAATGCTTCAAGTGTTTTTCTTCAGTTTTGTTGAAGATTAATATATCATCAAGATATATAATCACATATTTTCCAATGAAGTCCTTCAAAACCTCATTCATTAACCTCATGAAGGTGCTCGGTGCATTTGTCAAGCCAAATGGTAGGACAAGCCATTTGTATAACCCCTCATTGGTTTTGAATGTTGTCTTCCATTCATCACCTTCCCTCATTCTAATTTGATGGTATTCGCTTTTCAAATCAATCTTTGAAAAATATTTTTCTCTGCTCAAGCAATCCATCAAGTCATCCATCCTTGGCAAAGGAAACATGTATCTGATGGTAATCTTATTGATTTCCCTTGAGTCGGTACACATTCTCCAGCCCCCATATTTCTTTGGGCTGAGCACTGTCGGAACAACGCATGGACTCAAGCTCTCCCAAATCAATCCTTTGTCCATCAAATCCTGGACCTGTCTCTTAACTTCTTCATTTTCCTGCGGCGTCAATCGATACGCTGCTTCGTTCGAAAAACTGGCTCCGAGTATAAGATCAATGTGATGACTTATACTCCTGATAGGTGGAAACAAATAGGGTAGTTCATCCACTATTATATCAACAAATTCTTCCAGCAACTCATGGATTTCTTCCGTCAAATCAACTATTTTCGTACTGGTCAAAATAATTTTGGGTTTCCTAACCACAATAAATTGTGTGTCTTCCTTCTTCTTAACGTCCTTAAGAAGTTCCTTCCCACTCATGAGAAGTACAGTGTTGTTCACCTCTGGTACCACTTCTTTATCCTTAATAGGAAGCAACATGTGCGTCCTACCGTTTTTTTCCAAAGTGTATGTGTTCCTTTTCCCATCATGCACCACATTTCTGTCATATTGCCATGGTCTTCCCAGCAATAGATGACAAACATCCATGGGAATGACATCACACAAAATCTCATCTTTATATCCCCCTATTTTAAATTCAACTAAACATTGTTTAGTGACATTTACCTTATGTCCTTTTTGCAACCATGAGACTTTGTACGGGCTAGGATGCGCAACAGTCTCCAACTACAGATTTTCTACCATTTCTGTAGATACAAGATTGTTTGTACTACCACTGTCCACTAGGACCTTGGATACCCTATCTTTGGTCTTGCAAGCAATCCAAAACACATTGTTTCTTTGGGCTGGGTTCTCTAGCTCCTTCTTTGGCTTTAAGAGAACTAAATGCATCATCAAGGATCTTTCTCCCTTAGTGTCTTTTGCCTCAACATTTCATCCTTGAGCTTCAGAAATGTGAGTTTCACCACCCTCTTTCTTCCTATCTGGACACTCATAGGATTTATGTCTGATTTTTCCACAGACAAAGTATTTCACTTCACCTCCTCTGCCTCTTCCTCTTCCTCTGGTTCGAGGAAAAGTGCTTCAGTCAGCATACTGTCTCCCCTGCGAGCTTCCTCCTCTCTCAGACTGAGTTTGTGGTTTATTTCCCTCTTCTTTAGGCTTATGAGCTCTATCTTGGGTAATTGTCTTGCCTCTTCTTTGACTTCTGCCTCGGCCTCTTTGACCTTGCTTTCGACTCAACTTCTCTTCAGCTTTCAGAGCCAACTGATAAGAATCTTCTACAGTTCAGATGGTCATCATGCTCATCTCATCCTGAATGTCATATCACGGACCATTCATATATCTAGAAACTTTCTCATCATCACTTTCCCGATCACCTGCTCTGATGTTTATCCTGTAGAACTCTTCGGTGTATTATTTCATCGTCATCATCTTCTACCTCAAATTTTGCATCCTCTGAAACAGATTGATTTGATAATATCTGGGTATAAATTTGGCCTTCATTTTTGCGACCATTATGTCCCAGCTCTTGATTTTTTTCTTTCCCTTGCAACGCCTATCAACCTGCAGTTCATCCCACCACAGTGTTGCATGCCCTTTAAGTCTGGTAATGGGATGTTTAACTTTTTTGTCTTCTTCGACATCCTCATAGTCGAAGTATTTTTCTAGAGCACTAATCCAATTTAGAAGCTCTTCAACGTCTAAGTTGCCTTCTTACATTGGAATGTCCATTTTTTCCCTGGCACCTATCCTAGCAACAGCTCTAAATAAGCATTATTTTGCAGCATCTTCGACTGCAATTTATTCTCCTTCATTTCCAGCTTCATTTTCACTTTTCGCTTCGTTGATATCTCTAGTGTCAATTGTTCACCTCTGTGATGTTTCCATGGCATCAAGCCTGGCACGTAATTCACGCATCTCTCTTTCCACTGCTGGATCAGGTATTGGATTCTCTCTTCTTCTCGGTGGCATGGCTGTAAAATTCCTCTTTTATCTCTACTACAAAAAGCAAAGAATTGGTTTTGTGCTCTGATACCACAGCTGGTGCAGACCCCCGACCCTCAGGCCAAGATCCATGCAGGATATTCACTAGACCACAACAAGGGTTAATTAAACCCCTTGTCCAAGACCCCAACGATTTCGGGTCTCGCAAGTTTGGCGCTTTCATCCCAATGCCACCACTCTCAGCAATCACTGAAACATGAAATGAGAATGGGCTAAGGTGTAAGCCCCCTCTCTTCAGTCCCTAGTCCGATAGGACCACACCATGCTTAAATGTAATTTCCTTTTGCAACTCACGACTTCACGAGTCAAAGTTTTGAGCTCCCGTGCTCTTCCCTGGCGAATCCCCGAAACGCAATAAGTCAACACTATGTGGACTCTGCCAAAGCGACGTGTACATGCCACTTGTCTCCTCTGCTTTACTCTGCTTATGGGGTGAGTTCTCTCCACCTGTCCACAACTATATCAGGATTTCGCTAACCGGGAATCTGCAATGCAACGACCCAAACCACTGGTCACGCCATTTCCCGAACTCCGATATACGAGTTCTTGTGTGAAATCAACGGCTCTCGTTGATCTGGTCCTGATGGTCACTACTCCTCCTGAGGTTATGGGTGTTGAAAGACACTCTGTCTTAATCCCTCCGCTAGTCTATCATATCCAACAGCCCACGGAACTTCGGCACTTCGTGACTCGGGACTTGGAGGGACCAATAATTTTCATGTCCTCCAAACTCATGAACCCCGAATTCACGAAATGATCCAATGGCATGGGGTAAGTCGTGATCCAGGGCTCACGTTGACCCTCAACTCATGGGTGATGGGTTTCTTTGGCCTCTAACCACCTTGCAACTCCTACAAATCCTACGATCCTCGTGATCTCATGAGTTCTCCACGGAGAATTCAGACCGTCCATTTTCAACTCCACGAGGACTTCTTTCCAAATGATGTGGTGTCCTCCCTCTTGAACTGAACTCCCTCAAGATGATTTTTACCTCTGTCTCCCTTTGAACACTTCAAACGATCTATCCCTTCTGATCTTTCACTTGTGAATTCAAGGCTTCCAAAAAGGTCTCTGTGTGCACTCCTTGCGGAAAATTTCAAATAAACTTTGGTTATTTTGGACCTATGACTCTACGCTCTCTGCAACAGCAGTCTTTCAATCTTCCTCTTGGGTTTGTAAAATCCAAGACCTCACCCATCCTGTACACACCTTGCAGGAATCTAAGCTAACCTTGCACTTTGCCCTATAAAAATGCAATTGTAACCCTTCTGAGTGTTATGAGATTAATTTCAGAACCTGGTCGACGCACTCCTTGCGGACCCTCCACTACACTCTTTGCAGGAGTTATCAGAAAGAGAGACAACGGAAACTCATTCTCACCTTATCCAGAATTCAAACATTCAACATAGAATTCTAGAGCATACACACACACATGGAATTGAAATGAAATGCACACAGAGAATATAAATAGCCTGCAACATACCATTTAACAAGTGGTTCCAACAACCATAACAAACACATAGATTTGGAATCAAAGCTTTCTTCTATTAATTCCAGTGCTCCCGTAAATGGCAATTAACATCTAAAATGCATAAAATTATTTGTTCTCTTCTATTCTCCTCTGCAGCTCTACAGCTTACAAATCTGAATTATGTTACAAAGATACAATGATACAAGGGTTGAGGGTGTCTATCGTCCGTTTTCCCTCCTAAGCTCCTAAACTGTCTAATCTATCATTTAAATCTACCTACTTTCATTAAACATACATAAATGCCCATTACTTCCGCGGATAGGAACATCTGCTCCAAAATCAGTTTGGATCTTCAATACATAAATGCAACTGCACTTTCCTCCCATCCATTACATTAATGTTTTAGATTTTGAAATTCACAACATTTTCACAAAAACGTATCTAATTGCATCTGCGTGTCCAACTGTCTCCTTGGTTTTAGGCACACACTTGGGTTTTATACGATGCTCCTGCATCACAAGTTCTTGTTGAGCAGTCAAATCATTTTCAAGTAGAAGGAATGTTGGATTATTGGTCAAACGACCATATTAAGTAGTGATCGTCGGATGCACAAGCGCATGAATCAACAGTCATTAGATCCAGGTAAGGTGCACCCACCTTAATATGTTGGAGAGAAGTGAGAGTGGTTTTAGGGGGATCCACATAAAACCACCCCATTCCGGACCCCCCCCACCCCCCACCCCCCCTTCATTAAAGGCAATATGGCAAGGGGGGTCTGAAATCGAATCTCAACCACAGAATTAGACATGAAAATCTTAACCATCTAAATCTGTAAGGAGGATATGCCTAGGCGTCAGCTAACAGTCCAAAAAAAATAAATGATCTAAGCCATTGATCCAGAGGGCACGTGGTGAGTGATTGACATTTCGTTGACCCGCAGGTCAGGAAAGTCAAAAGTAATGTTCCATGAAACTCGCGATAAGCGAGGTTGCGAAAATATCTAGGCCATCGGATCACACAGGTTCAAGGAAGATCTCAGGTCATCGATCAAAGGAGAACAAGATCCATTGATCCAGAGGACACATGACAAGCACATGGCATATCGCTAACTTGCGAGTTGGAGAAGTCGACTGCAAGAACGTAGGAAATCGCGATATGCGAGGTTGCGATAAAATCTGGGCCATTGGATCACAGAGGATCAAGGAAGACCTCTAACCGTCGATCAAATATACATCGAGAGATCTACGTCAATAGACCATGACAGCAGGCCACGTCATTCAGGACACGTGCATCCACATCAGCAAGATCCACGTAAGTAAGGACACGTGGCATACTCAGACACTGACAAGTGTCAAGTTAATATGGAATTTCAGGCACATGCAAACCATGGATTTGAATGACATGTGGTAGGTACTTATAATGTGTCAAGTCTTCTTGTGACATTAGCAAGTATACGTCATGTCGGTAGTTTTCATCTCGAGATTTTTTGTAACACCCTGTTTCCCCCAGTCTGTAAAAATAACTATATTGGCTAAGAACTATGGCAAACTCAAAGATGTGAATGTTTGATTTGACGGACCTTTGTATAAAAGGTTGATGAATGTAAATTGTGTTATGATTATGTGTTGCATGACTACTGGGAGGGCGGATGTGATAAAAGAGATCGTGATGGCTAATGAGAGGTGGTGGAAGGGACCTGGAATGGTTGTGTTCACTTCCACCGAACCAATACCGTACTGGTTTTTACTTGCTCAAAGATCAAAGCAACTCTCTGACCCTGGAATGAATTACCCACCAGGATGGTAGGTGGGGAGGCTCCTCAAGAGTTAATGAGGGGATGGGAGCGAACCTCCCATCCATAGAAGCTCTTAGACCTGACCATGGACGGGGGAATTCACGCCACAAGCAATCTTGCAGAAAAAGGCAAGAAAGGAAGTGTGGGGAAGGAGAGGAGAGAAAATGCACGGCAGGGATCGCGGAAGAAAAACCAGAGGAACTCTGGAAATACGGGGGAGTTCTTAACAGAGGAGAAGGAGAGTAACCTTCGTCCTTAACTTTTGTTGAGCTATAAGTAGGAGACTGAATCTTAAAGTATCGTGGTCTAGCTCGGGGGTGGCTAGTGGTAAATCTCTCTGGAATCACTGAGCCTACGGTTGGGTGGAAACGAGCACCTCTCTCAGCAGTCGTGTCACGTCTGGTGTTTTCTGATAAGTGTTATGTCTTGTATTTTGAATTGAATATCATGAACGCATGCTCATGTTTATACGCTCATAAATGGTTTCTGTATAGAAGTGTTTGCCTTGTGTTTTGATTGGAAATAATGGATGCATGCTTATACTTATATGACCATAATTGGTTTATGTATAGAATGAATAAGTTCAGAATACGAGTCTGTTCCTTGAGATTTGTGCCATCTACTTGACTAACGCTATGTCCTGGTTTGATTTCCCGAAGGCACCTCCTTCCGGGAAGTTTCCTTGCATTCCAAAGCCGGAGTGAGTTCCTTGAAAAGACTACCGTTATAGTAAACCCACGAGTATACCTTACCCCTGTCACAGAGTTTATAGCTCGACGAATTAGGAAGGCTTTTCAGTCAGGTCACCAATCCTAGGGATAATTACCCAAGAACCCTCTGAAGAATCATGTGATCTGAGTCTGGAAACCTTGTACAAGAAAGAGTAGTTCTCTCAGCTTTTGAAGTCGTGGAAGTTCAAAGCTCCAAGAAGTTGAATCTCATGATTCAAGCTCAAAAAGGATAGTGAGTCCAATTATCGATAGAGAATACCCCATCATTTGGTAGACAAATGGTCGGAATCCTTTCGGAAATACCCCAGATTGGTCAAGACCGACGGATCTAGAGGAGGAGCGCAGGTGTTAACACCTCGACCCCTTCAGCCTTCGCAAGTAGCGATGGGATCCAGGACCATAGATCCAAGGATATGTCGGAGCTCTATTGATCATCAATCTTAACCTTTGCATAGGTAGGAGAGTGGACTCGACAAACGTCCTGAAAGTTCCGAAGTATTCGGAACCGTCCATCGGCACAGGACACGTGGCAGTCGGGTAGCATTTCGTTGACTCACGACTTGAAGTGGTCAAAGGGTAGGACTACATGAACTCACGATTCATGAAATCACAACGTGAACATGGTCGTTGATCCATGAGTGATATGGACCATCGGTTTAGCATGAATAAGTTTCGGCAATTCGACACACGAGAAACCAAAGGGCAAGACCCCTCATTTTCGCTAGTCATGAAATCCTGGTATACAAAACCCCGAATCAGTTTAGCATGAATAAGTTTCGGCATTTCGGCACCCGGGAAACCAAAGGGCAAGACCCCTCGTTTTCACCAGTCGCGAAATCTCGATATACAAAACCTCAAATCGGTTTAGCATGAATACGTTTCGGCGTTTCGACACCCGGGAAACCAAAGGGCAAGACCCCTCATTTTCACCAGTCGCGAAATCCCAGTATACGAAATCCCAAATCGGTTTAGCTTGAATAAGTTTCGGCGTTTCGGCACCTGGGAAACCAAAGGGAAAGACCCCTCGTTTTCGCCAGTCGCGAAATCTCGGTATATGAAACCCCGAATCGGTTTAGCGTGAATAAGTTTCGGCATTTCGACACCCGGGAAACCAAAGGGCAAGACCCCTCATTTTCACAAGTCGCGAAATCCCAATATACAAAACCCCGACGCGCTCTGTGGATGAGACCTAGGTCACAAGACAGGGTCATGTGGTAGGAAGGAGGAGTCCCGAAAGGATTTGGACCGCCCATTTGTAGAGAACACGTGGCGAATATCTAAAGCCATCGGGGTTCTGGACATCGGAGGAATAGGAGTGAAGACCCCGCCAAAAATCCCGAAAGGTAGAATGTCAGGTTTTAATCTAGGCCGTTGATCAAGTTGACGATCTGGAGCGTAGATCCGGATGATACCGGGCTTTCGGGTTTTGGGGATTGAAGGAACAAGGGTTCCTTGCAACAAAAATCTCGAAAGTATGTTCACAGAGGTGGTCACATGGAGGAGGATAAGGGAAGGGATGGTACGTGCTAGGCCCCGTAGAAATTCATGGATTTTGTCCCTTGAAGAAAAGACAAAACAAAAAAAAAAATCTTAGTTGTCGTAGTGGGTGTGTGACATTTTTTGAATCATAAGCAAATACTCTAAAAATCACAAAGTCTCGAACGTTGAAACTCCGAAAGGGACACGCGTCAGATGTTCTACGTTTTCGGCAGTTTTGGAGAGTTGAAGGTTATGAAGACTCGAAGGAATAAACACCAAAATCCCTTCATCCATCCATCTCGTCAGGAGATTGAATCACGACCGTTGATTTGGTAAAGTGCTCAAGCACTCGTTCAAGCATAGCATTCGGTCACCGCCGTTCGTCATATGTTGTAAGAATATTAAAAGAAAATTATAACATGTCACTATAATTGGTAAAGCCCATGGTTATGTAACGCACGGTCATATGTGATGGTTTAAAGGAAGCGCCTTCACAGAATCTGGTCTCTGTAAATATAACAGAGATTAGGCATCGAGTATAAAGGATTAAATTGATCCATGACTGTGATCAATTTATGACAAAAATGAACCGATACAAATTCATGATTAAAAGAGAATAAATCATGAAAATATGAATAAATAATATAAAGAAACATGATATTAATTAAAGTTTAGATTACCATTTTAAATGAAAAGGTACAATGGTTCAAATAAAGGGACACGTTGTTTTAAATTTCACACTAGTTTGAAGATTATATCAATGAGAAAAAGTGGTGAGAAGAAAGTGTCTTTGTAGTTCAAGTCAGAAGATCAATAGCTGAAGTAGATTCTAGGAAGAAATACAAATACCTACGTATTAAGGGTGGTTGGGTGGTGCAAGGGCAGGTTGGTGCCTGTAGAGGGAGTTGGTGCTTCCTTGTCAGTTGTAGCTGACTAAAAAAGGAGTTCGTAGCTTCCTACCAGTTGGTGCTAGTAAAACGGGGTGTGGGTGCATCTTGATCAGTTGGTGTTGATCAAAGAGGAAGTACATCTTCCTTCTATGTAACATGTAAAACAAATTTTGCAGTTAATAGAAAAGAATTTGTGTTTTTCCCATTTGGGTTCCACGATAAAATACTGTTTCAAAATTATGTTTGCATTAATAAATGAAAAATTGATATAATTGTTGTGTCACTGATTCACCCCCCCCCCCTCTCAGTGACAAGATCTGATTCTACATGTGGTTGTTGCTGATATACCCCCAAAGTATGGCATGTTGTTATCCAGATCTTGGGGTGCCAAACTTGGAGGATCCCTCCAACTCGACATGACGTACACCACGATCCCGATTTTTGGAGGACAGATCACACGCTTGTATAGAGAAACCAGGTTGGCATTTACAGTAAGTGACCCACTGAACCCAAATAACTACCATGTTTATATTGTTGATCAAGATCTAGGGAATTGTATTCTATCTATTGATGATGATATTGATGTATGTATAGAAGAAAGTTGTACAGAAAAGAAAAAAGAAAAAGAAGAAAAAATAAATACAGATGTATATAGTTCAGGAGTTTGGAAAATATTTTTTGATGGCGCTTCATATTGTGAAGGAGCAGGAGCCAGAGTGATTTTCATGGCACCCGATGACGAGTTAATTATACCTTTTTCTTATAGACTACAATGGGACATTGATTATACTCACAATGTTTGTGAATATGAGGCTCTAGTCCTAGGATTAGAAGATGCCAGAAAATTAAAAATTAAAAACTTACAAGTCTACAATGATGTTGAATTGATCATAAAACAAATCAATCGTCAATACTAGGCTAAGCACCCGAGGTTAAGAGCTTATAGGACCTGTGCTTGGGATCTGATTGATAACTTATTTTCATCATTTAATGTTCATTACATCCCTAGGACTGAAAATCAACGAGCAGATTCACTGGCTAAAGCAGCCTCGTGTTGGATCATGTTGTCATTGATGCCAATGGTTTGATCGATTGATGTCATTGATTGATGTCAAGTGATTGATTGATGTCAAAGGATTGATTGATTGATGATTTATGTAATATAATATGTATTTTCCTTTATGATAATGCATAGATGAAGATGGATCAATGAGTTGTCATTGATACATGATGAAGATGGATCGATGTGGTTCCATTGGTATATGATGCATTGTTGGAAAAATGTATAGATGACTCATTATTGTCTTATCATGATTGA
>ML790066.1:372660-398181 GCA_009831015.1 Picea engelmannii
AGGTACAAAGTTATGATTATTTCAAGTTAGGGTTGTTGACTAATCCAAAACTAGTCATGGTTGAGACAAGCAGTTGATGAGTTGGCACATACATGAGGTGTATAGTTGATGATGTTGGTACATATAGATGAGTCATTGTTGATTATTAGTTGACACATGATTGGTATATACTTGGTACATGGTTGGATGCACTTGTTTATGGTATAGGTTGATTACAGGTTGTTTGGCACAGGTTGCTGCATGGTTGATGCTCTTGTTTATGGTACAGATTGATATATGTTGAGGATTGTCGCCTCATCTCAGTTGGTGTTGAGAATGCAAGATGATTCTTGCATATAGATCTGGTTCTCTTGTAGATTTGTACTCTATTCAGTTGTTGTTGATAAACCCCAAGGATTGTAGTCCGTAATAAAAAGAAAATTGTACATGCATCTTGTGTTCTTTGTGCTCATTGTGGTGATGACTTGTTGATGATATATTGCTGATATATGTTGCTGATATGTTCTCACATATAACTGGTTATAAATGACAACAATGGGTAATGAATAAATGTTGAATGTTAATTGATGATTTTTTGTGCAAGAGGGAAGTTTTGGGAAAAAGAGCCCCACACTCATTCACCCCCCCCTCTAAGTGTGGTAGGTGTGTCCAACACCTCGACCTTCGCACCTCCAACGGTTTTCAAACTTAAATATCATATAGAGATGAGAAATAGGCCTTCCATACTGAGTAACATACAACATTGGAAGGTTTTTGAGGATGATGAACAACTCAAGAAATTTTTAGAAATGGTAGATGAGTTTTCTGAAACACATGTCGACCAAGAAAACCGGAATGATCCTATTTGGATCATGCAGGAAGGGGAAGATCCCCAAGAGTTTCAAGATAAGGTTTTTAATCATCGTATGATTATTTTGAAAAATAATCAGATCCCCATGGGCCTAATTCCCTTAGAAAGGTTATTTAATCATGATGACATCCCTTTGAATTCCACTTTACAACCTCAGCCAGAAGAGGTTGAAGATTGCAATATAGGTACCAAAGAAAATCCTAGGTTGATAAAATTGTTTAAGTACCTTCCCCCTGAAATGAAAAATAAGTATGCCAAATTGCTTAGACAATATAAATATGTTTTTTCTTGCTCCTATGACAAATTCAGAACCTATGACACTACTATAATGGAACATAAAATCCCTCTGAAACAAGGTGTTAAACCTTTTAGGAATAAACTCAGACAGATTAATCCTATATCACTCCCTGTGATAGAGAAAGAAGTCAAGAAACTTCTAGATGCCAAGATTATTGTCCCACTGAGATACTCTGAGTGGGTAGCTAATTTAGTCCCAGTAAGAAAGAAAAACGGTGCAATCAGACTGTGTGTAGATTTTAGAAATCTAAATCAATCGTCACTTAAAGACAATTATACATTGCCTAAGATGGATCACATTTTAGAGAAAGTATTTGGAGCTAACAAAATGTCTATGATTGATGGCTTTTCAGGCTACAATCAAATTGCAATACATCAAGATGATAAATAAAAAACTGCGTTCACTACCCCTTGGGGTACCTTTATGTATGACAAAATGCCTTTCGGTTTAATAAATGCAGGAGAAACTTTCCAATGAGCTATGGACATCGCTTTTGTTGGTGAAAGAGATAAGTTTGTTTTTATTTACCTTGATGATCTAATTGTTTTTTCTAAATCTAATGCAGAACATCTAGTACACCTCAAGCAAACTTTCGAAAAATGTCGCAAATTTGGTTTGTCACTGAATCCCAAGAAATCTCATTTCGCAATGCAAGAAGGTAAACTCTTGGGCCATATAGTTTCTAAGGATGGAATCAAGATCGACCCGAAAAGGATAGAAGCAATAAATACTATAAATATTCCTAGAAATGTAAAAGAAATTCAGTCATTTTTAGGAAAAATAAATTTCTTGAGATTTATCCCAAACTTTGCTGAAATCGTTAAACTGATTAAAGATATGCTCAAGAAGGACAGCGAGGTTAAGTGGACTACTAAAGCCAAAGCGTCATTTCAACGTATCAAAAGGGTTATAAGTGAAGCACCAGTACTAGCGAGTCATGATTATTTGAAAGAGTTTCTGATTTTTTCCTTCGCTTCTGAGCATACAATTGCAGTTGTACTATTATAGAAAAACGATGAGGGCTTTGAAAAACCCATTTCATTTTTTAGTAAAAGTCTCAGATATGCTGAGATAAAATATGACATATTGGAAAAACAAGCCTATGCAATGGTGAAGGCTCTCAAAGCTTTCATAACTTACGTACTGCATTCAAAGATCATTGCTTATGTGCCTACCAGTTCTGTTAAGGATATACTGGTTCAACTTGACAGTGATGGAAGGAAAGGCAGATGGTTAGCCAAAATTCAGGAGTTTGACCTGGAAGTTAAACCAACTAAACTTATTAAAGGTCGGGGTTTGGCTAAATTATTAGCTGAATCAAATTTGAAATCACTTGGAATAAATCATCTGTAGGAGAACAAAGGGTTTTTAGAGATAGATGAACTCGATGTCACTGTGCCCACAACTGAAATTCTACAAAAATTATCTTCTTCAATTTGGTAGCACGATATTGTTTCTTATTTACTAACCCTTCAGTGTCCCACTGAACTAACCCAATCTAAAGCTAGGACATTGAAGTTACACACTGTAAAATATTGTATTATAGATGGTAAATTGTATTGGAAGGACCCCCTGGGTTTCCTATTAAGATGCTTAGTAGAAACCGAAACAGAAAAGGTTATAGATGAATTCCATGAGGGAGTGTGTGGAGGACACCATGCTTGGTGAGCAAAGGCTTATAAAATCCTGAGAGTCAAGTATTACTGGCCCAAATTATTAACCAATGTAAACACTAAGGTCTAAACTTGTAATCCTTTTCAGTTGTTTATAGGCAAGCAGAAATTCACGGCATTACCTTTAGTGCCATTTAGAGTCAAAGCTCCATTCCAGCAATGGGGTCTTGATTTTATCGGAGAAATTCATCCACACTCGAGAGCTCAACACAAATGGATTCTAACCGCTACAGATTATTTCACCAAATGGGTGGAATCTATTCCTACTCAAAATGAAATTGACTTAGTTGTGATCAGTGTTTTGGAGGACAATATTCTATCAAGATTTGGTTGTCCTCGAAAAATAGTGACTGATAATGCTCAGGCCTTCAAGCCCATGGCCATGATAAGATTTTGTCAAAGATATAATATTGTGCTAGGACACTCCACGGCTTACTATCCACAGGGTAATGGACTAGATGAGTCATCTAACAAAACTCTTATCACTATAATTAAGAAAGTATTGTCCGAAAATAAGAAAGCATGGCATGTGAATTTAAAATATGATTTATGGGCTAACAGGATAGGTACAAAATGGTCAATTGGAATGTCTCCATTTCAGATGGTATATGGTACCGACGTCATTTTACCGATAAATATAGCATTGTCAGTAATGAAACTCTAGCAAGATTCAAAAGAAGAACCAAATGACATTACCAGGAGGATAAATCAGCTTATTGAAGTTCATCAAAATAGGGCCGAAGTAGACGAAAAACTACAGAGATATCAAGATAATATGAAAGCCTTATTTGACCGAAAATATAAAGATAGGGAATTCCTCCCCGGTGATTTGGTCCTAAAATGGGAAGGCATGAAAGAAGATGTTGGTAAACATGGTAAGTTTGATCAGATCTTGTTTGGCCTGCACAAAATTACAGCCTCCGAGGGAAAGAATGTGTTTTTATTAGAGAATATCTATGGAAAGATTCTTCATGACCCTATCAATGGGTGGTACCTTAAACACTTCATGCAGTAATATGTTTCTGTACTTTCATTGTACATACCGGTTTATTTTCATTTTACTGTAAATATAAAAGGTCAGTTTAAAAAAATATATATATACAAAATAGGTAAAAGTCACAATAAGAAGATTTCCAATCTACTAGAGTTCATGATAGCTATCATGATTATCTTATTTTAGGAGACCTGCTGACAAGACAAAATACTAGAAACATCAAAAAGGTGATGTGCATGGATACTCACATTGAATGTCCCCCGAAAAAGGTAATGGAAGGACAGTCTATTTTGGCCATTCCAAAGTGGAAGCCACAACATTAGAAGACATTAAGCTGGTAGATATTGAAATCAGAAAGCATGACCCATATTAAATTGTGGGAAATCATCTAGCTCATTTCAACATGAAAATGTATGAGCATGAAGACTCCCCTTGTGATGACATATTCAAAGGAGTCAGAGCATATGAGGAGATATTAGAAAGAGTCCAGGCATTACCCCTTGACCTGCGGACTAGCTTTATTGCTTTCCAAAAGCACAGACGAAGTGGGTTGCCAAAGATACTATAGGGGGAATCAATAACCCCTCCTTCAGAAAAAGAAAAAATACATCCAGGTTTCGAATCAAAATCTCAAGATAAAGGGACTACAGAGGAGAACCCAAAGAATCTTGAAGTGTCTTCACAAAGATCGGAAACTTCACAGAAAAAACATCCAGTGTCTGAAACAAGATTTAAATCCGAGACACCTTTAAAGTTGAATCAAATAATTCCTCCTTTATCATCAACTATTCCTACCGATACTCCCAAAACAGTAGAAGGAACACAATTCACAGAGTCAGGCAGTCTGATTACAGCCTTGACTCCTTTACAGTCAAGTTTTGGGACTCCCCATCTTGGAGCTATATATGTAAGTGATCTTGACCCAATCTCTATTGAAGAAATACCTTCCTCTGACTTATTTTTTAGTAAGAAAAGGAAGGTTGTAGTGAAACATGAAATGCACTTGAAAGAAGGTACAATGGTAAAAAAACACAGGATACTTGTGGATGGAAAAATTCTAGAAGAGGAAGACTTTGCCATGGAAGTAGCAGGATCTTTGGGGGCTTTTGCTACGGCCAACTTATTCTCAGTCAATAATATAAAATCAAGGTTGCAGCAGAAAAATCAAATGATAGCCCAGTTGCAAAGTCAATTAAAGAATACGGAGAAAAATATTAGAGATGAAATAAATAAAGGACTGGAACAGGCCAGAGCTGTCGACAAACAAGAGATAACTGCTCAAGTTTATTTTAGATGAGATGTATAAGAAGATGCAATCCATATAAGGACAGGTCATTCAAGAAGAGGAATTAGTAAAGCAATTGCAAGATAAATTGAGTTCTACTGAAAGCCAGGTGGTAAATTTAACAGTATTTCAAGGCCAGGCACTGGAAGTACACCAGAAGCTAGAGGCAGGACAACAAAGCATGTTTTCTAAAGTAGATATCATTCAAACCATTTTCAGGGAGTAAGTCAATCATGGGAGAATTATTTTCAAAGAAAAAGAGGTTACAGCAGCCCGGATTGCTTTCCAAAAGGCACTCATATTTTCGGCTAAAGAAGAGGTACCAGTAGCTCCTAAATTAACTGTCACTAAACAGATCAAGGGTGATATCATGCTGAAGGTAAGGGAGGCCAATATATCTGAAAGTAATAAAATGGACAAAGAGATAAAGGAAGAATGTGAAGAGACTTCCGGCTTATTAGATAAAAAATTGCTAGACATTGGAAAGGGCGATTGCCCTAGATTACTAGGACAAATCAATGTCACAAGACATCAACTGAAGCTAAAAGAGAGTTTGAATGAAACTCAAATTGAAATTTCACAATTAAAACAGGTTGATGTCACCCTAATGGATAGATGGCTAGTGAAACCGAATTTACAATTGCAATCAGTAAAGTTTGAAGATAAGAGGTTTGAAGAAAAGTTGTCGAAAATTCAGAGGAAGTTGTATTTGTTTGAAGCAAAGGATATGACACAGCCTTCCAGAATCTTAGTACATTTTCTTGGCAAGTGTGTTGAGTGTCTTGGACCAAATGAAGGAGATACTTCAAAGAGATAATGAAGCAACATATGCATGCTCATTTTTTCGGAGTGATAGAGAGATAAAAGGTAATCAAGCGAAATGGTTGCATGAGTGAGGGAGAACTGCAACTGTTGCAGTAGTGATCTTGTCTTGGGTTATTGGTTTGGACTTTATGCTTGGTCTTTGGTTATCCTTGCTTGGTGCACTAGCCTTGGATGACTATTGGTCTACTATCGAAATTATTTGTATGTCAAGGTTAAGGTGCTCGAGGGTGGCCTTTGTGCCTATGGTTGTGTGGCAAAATTCCTATATTTTCTATGGTGAAACGAGCACACCCATTTTTCTAACGATCCCCACTTCTATTTTGATGTTGACATTTTATGTGGACAAATATGCTAGGGTAGCCTTATATAAAAGGCTAACCCTCACTTTCATTTTATCATCATCTTTTCCTCACCATCGTGAGAGATACTTCTGAAAATTTCATCCCCTTTGGGGTTATTGGTCTTTCTCTATCATGTGTTATGCTCGGAATTGATCTCTTGTGAATGGTTTGTTGATTTTGGATGGATATTTCTAAAATTAGGGTTAAATTCTCTTGGTTTATTGGATGAAGTAAGTAATTTTTTTAAATTATTTGATATTTTGTTGATGTAAATGGTAAAATTGATATTTTGTTGCAAGAAGTTTTGTTTTGTTGAAACCCTAAAGAGGAACATAAGTGCTTCTTCCTCTCACAAAATCTTATTTGTCCAAAATTTGTGCATTGTCCTTGCTAGGGTTAGAATACTAAGGCCCTAAAGTGTTATCACTTTAGTATTTTAGCCCTAGACAATTGATATTTGACCTAGTTGAAGCTACAAGAAGGGAGAAACAATTTCTAGGTCCCAAAAGTGCTTGCACCCTAGAGGTCCTTCTCCTCAAATTCTAAAAGATAAGGCCCAAATGGGCTTGCACCTTAGGGTTTAGACTCTACCTCTTGGTTTCAAGTAGATCAACCTTCAATATTAGATGCATTTGACACTCCACATCCCTAGAGTGGTAAAGGCACTAATCTAGAAGTAACTCTTGTGGTGAAAGCAATTGATAAAACCCATCTTTCAAATCTCTCAAGTATTCTACTAACTTCGCTAACTCTAACTTCACTAATTGATAAATGTTTGCTATAGACATATAAAAAAACATTAAATTGTTGCATACACTCATTTAAAGGTGGCTTAACTTGTCCAGAAATGTCTTATAGCAATTGGATAATGTTGTGCTTGGAATGCTCAATTTTTATGTTGAATTGCTACATTTATGAGTGTTAACTGTTGTTGTTGCTGCAAATTATTTATTGTTGTTACAAGAACGGTTTATTGTTGCAATTTGAAACAGCCATAGATACTTTGTCTAGTGCCTAAAAGAGCTCATTGTTGCATACTTTAGCTTGGAAGTTTATATATATATATATATATATATATATATATATATATATATATATATATATATATATATATATATATATATATATATATATATATATATATATATATATATTGCAGAGTGTTCTTGTTCCAAGAAGCTACCACAAACTACATCACAACCTCTCTTTCCTTCCTAGACCTAGACCAACCAATCAGTAATCAAGATAGGGGGTGGTAGGCTTGGCTACTAAACTTGTTATTTGATCCCTTGAGGTCGCCAAGGAAGCCTCCCTTATGGTGGACCTCCTCCATCACTAAATCGAGGGAAGATCCTATTAAGGTTACAGTGGTAGTTTCTTCCATAGTTACGTAATATTTGGGGATCTTGTGGTGGGATTTGCACAAGTACAAATCCTACGATAACAAGTATAATTCTCATGTAACCATTTTGGTGGGCCCTAGGGCCCAATAAATCCACTAGGAACATGACAATGGATAGCAAGATCAACAATATGGAAAACATGGATAGGAAACTAATCACAAAGATGGAAAAGATTGACCAGTTGGACACTAAGTTTACTAAGCTAAAATTTGAGTTTGATAGCCTCAAATACTATATCTCATCACTTTCTACAGCAAAATAATCTCATAAAGGTCCACTGGTGCAACCAAAAAGGGGTTACTCTTCTAATGGTGGACGGTATCACCCAAGGCCACACTTTTAGGATAATCAAAACAATATGTGGCATAGATTTCCTAAATTAGATATGAATAAGTTTGATGGTTCAAACACAATAGGTTGGGTTACCTAGATGGAACACTTCTCTCTCTAAGGTATTATTTATGACCTAAAAAAACTTCAAGTGTGTGTGTTATACTTGTATATAAGCATTGTCAATGTGGCAATGGTCTAAGAATTATTATGGGGAGTACATTACCTAGAGCCAATTTCTAAATACCATTTATGCTCGCTTTGAAACTAGATACTTGTTATTTGGAACAACAACCAACTTGCACCAAACAAGCCCCATTGAATACTTTATAGTGACCTTTGAGAAATTATCCATCCACACATAGAGCATAATCATCTCATTTTTTAAAAATGATTTATAAATGGTCTAAAGGAAGAGATTACAGCAATAGTCTTGATGGCTCAACTCACTACTTGGTTGGAGGACTCTTAGTGGGCTCATGAAGCTCAAGTAGTGGTTAATGAACCGACCAAAAAAAACCATTTTATTCCCTGCCATCACCTTGCTCTAAGACCTACAACCACCCCCTGCCCCTCTCAACCCTTGAGGATCCACAAGTTGACCTAGGAAGAAGCAGCAAAACACCAACACCTCAAAATTTGTTATAATTGTGATGAAAGTATTTCAAAGCACATAAATGTAAGGAACCAAAATTATTTCAAATTAATGTGGCCCAATCTAACTTGCCTTCCTAAATTTCTTAGGAAGTCACTAATAAGTTGGATTTACCAAACACTACACTTCCTCCTCAAGAAGAAGCCACCCTGGAGCCTCCTTGTGAGGAACCTAAAATTTTCCTCCATGCTTTATCAGGATTTCAACCATCCTAGATTCCCCTAAAGTTGGTTGGCTACATAAATAACTAAAAGATAATTGTTTTAATTGATAATGGCAGTACCCACAATTTTATTCATAGGTGAGTTATATCCATGCGATGTGTTACACCTCAGTGTACCCTATATTTTTTCACCATATGTGGACCATCATATGAGAAAATTATGTACCTTATTGTATCATGATGATCCAAAAGTGTGGTTATAATTTCACTCATGTATTCTATTGGACCATGCTTAGATTTTCTATGTATTGGTGTGGACCTATGTAGTATCTCCAGACCTCATGTGAACGGTCATAGCTCGTCCTTTTAGTCCACATTTCAAGATAGGATTTGCTTTTATGGCTATGTTCAAATGCACATTGATGTTGGTAACTATTCATCGTGTTGGTGATTTATGATCTGGGTTGGTATGCAACCATCTTGGGGTGGATCTACTAGGACACGTGATCTAGAGGTCTACTAGGACACGTGATCTAGGGGAGCTACTAGTCACTCTTTCCACTTTGTATAAGATGTAAAAGTGTTTCTCTTTGTAAAGGTTGTCACACCTATGTATATAACACTTATTGTATGTCTAAGAATGGATCCTTGTCTTATGTATTCATCACACTTTAGCCATCTACTATCATAGATTATTCTGTGAATTCTCACTAAGTTTCACATTTCCCAAGGCAATTTCACAGTTCTCAAGGTAGTACACATATCCAAAGGCATTGGTCACATCCTTCGATGCACATTTGGTATATTATTGCATACATGGAAATCCTCTGCACATGACACGTTGGAGATTCTAGAATTCCCTCCTTTTTAATTATTCTTTGAGTTGTTCCTTGCATGATTTTAGGGCCGACCCACACATGTGGGATTTATTGTTGGAAAATTAGTTATCATTGATGTCAACTCTAGAAGAAGTCTAGAAGCATTGATGTCAACCATATAAGAACCATGGTAGCCCTTGAAGAAGCCTCTAGAAGTGATAGGTTTGTTTGAAGGAATAAATTATGGGTGTAGTTGGATAAGTCTCCAAAGTGGTCCCCTTATGGTGTAGGTTTAAGCATATCCCTCACGGTAATATTCTTTGAAGAAGTCTACACGAAGCCTTGGAAAGATGGTTAAGTGGTTAAGTGGTTGAGAAGCCTCGACGGTGTGGTCATGGAGCCTGAAGTTCTTTGAGGAAAAACAGAATGAAGGACATGAAACATACATGCAAAACCCTTATAGATGGATATTCATCGTCGTGTCCTTTCCAACGGTATGTGGTACCTCACGGTTAAGGAGATATGCCCTCTTGAAATTGGAAGCCCCGGAGTATGGTTAAGAAGCCCTAAAAAGTTGCAATAATAAGTGGCAACTCGGCCCCCAAATTAAGGAAAAGAATAAAATTTGTTGCAAAAAATAAGTTACAAGTTGGCCCCATTGCAATGAATATTAAAATAATTATTAATGATATTGTTGGTAAATACGACCACAATGAAATAATCATTAAAAATTGAATTGAATTTTATTTGGGTCAAGTCGGCCCTAAAAAGAGGATGCCAGATCTAGTATAAATAAGGTACCTAGGAGTTCATTTTTTATATCAACTCAAGTGATTTTCATCCGAGGTAACCAAGGATATATGAGGCGAATTTCAGAGGGAAGATGAAGTGAAGAAGAGTGAAATTCCAAGGGAGGATGAAGCCTTACGATGATGTGTTCTAAGGTATGTTATTTAAAGGTCATCTTACCATTTTCGCAATAAAGTTTTTTATAGAATGAATCAGATAGAAAAAATTGGAGGTTGTTGAGAATACATGTCAAGGTAATTGTGGTAAAAATTTTATATTCTAGGTCATTGCATTTTTGGATATACACTCTATAGAAGATAGAGTTTTTGACTAGTCCTAAAACTAGTCTCAAACATGTGTTCCGGGTAAAATAGTCGTAACTTCTTCATAAAGGATCCAAATTTTGTATGACCAATTGCAGTGGAAATATATTAGTCTTTAGTATCTTTTGTGATTTTTTTAGAATCAGATGTCAAATATTGAGCGTGTGGCATGTTGTACAAGTTCTCTCTCTATAATAGGATAACATTCATAAAGGTTTTCCATTTTCTCTATAAATGTTTTTCTGAGAAGTTTCAGACCCTGATATTTTGAGGAGATGGAAGAAATATCTCAGAGTATCTATGGTTAAAATTCCAGACCTTTTTTCATTACAGGTACGGAGTTATGCTTGTTGAAATTTAGGGTTTGTGACTAATCCCGCTAGACTGAGGTAAAGTTTGATGAAGATGTTATTCTCTTTTTGTTGAAGATGAAGAAGGTATGAGTGTCTATGATCTGATGCACCAGGTCTGTTACAGAATCAGAGGTATGTTTTTATATGAATTTTGAAGGTTATGTCTTGATGTTATGATACATGCTTGAGGCATGTTTTGGAGATTTAGGCATAAGCTTTGAGGCACATCTTGGATGTATGGTATATGTATGGTATATGTTTGGTACATGGTTTGAGGCATATATATTGAGGCATGTTGTTGGTACATATCTTGGATATATTGGCATATATCTTTGGCACATGTTTGAGATACATATCTTGATGATGTTATGGCACATGTTTGAGGCATACCTTAGTATATGGTGAGAGATGCTCTTGGTGATATTGACACATGATCTATGTGAGTGGATCTAGTCTCGATGATGATGATTATCAGTTGCAGTGACAAGTTGATGATAGTATATCAATGACAGTGACAGTGACAGTGACGGTGGAAAATTCAGTGGCGGGTTGTTCATTAGTAGCAATGACAAGTTGATGATAGTATATTAGTTACAGGCTGATGTATCAGTGACAGTGGTGGTGATAGTATTAGTGGTATTGGTAGGTTGAGTCTACACTTATGGAACATGTTCGAGGCATACCTTAGTATATGGTGAGAGATTCTCTTGGTGATATTTTCACATTATCTATGTGAGTGTATCTAGTCTCATTGATGGTGATTATCAGTGGAAGTGACAAGTTGATGATAGTATATCAATGACAGTGACAGTGATGGTGAAAAAGTTAGTGACGGGTTGTTCATTAGTAGCAATGACAAGTTGATGATGGTATATCAGTGACACGTTGATATATCAGTGATAGTGGTAGTGACAGTATCATTGGTATTGGTAGGTTTAGTCTACACTTATATTTCATGGCAAAAGGACAGGGCAAGGAATGGGGGGGTTGTATCCTCCTTCCAATTCGAGCCGAAGAACACGGGGAGTTGGAGCTTCCTTCGGGTTGGAGCTTGTAAATTAGGGGGTTGAAGCCTCCTTCCAGTTGGTACTGGAGAATTTCGAAGTTGTTGTTTCCTATGAATGTAATCTTTGATATATAAGAAATCATTCCATTGTTTTCTCCCATTTTGGTTTCCACGTAAAATATTGGTGTACTGTGTATATGTGTATGATGTGATGCATTGTTTATGGTTATATGTTTATGATATGTTAAATTCAATCATAAGTGAATGGAATACCACTTGGAGAGGAGAACTTTTAGGGTTTGTTCCTTCATTCTTCTCTTATTATCTTGGGCAAGTGCTTAATCCATTGCTTTATTTTTCCTCTTGGTTCCTTGGCAAGAATTGTAAGTATTTTGTTCAACTTATATTTGATCTTGTTGTTGAAAGTTTTTTTCTTTGAGGAATACCTTCTTGTAGGGCCTTGGTCCTCTTATCTTATCTTGATTAGGTTGGAGATTATTCTACCCTTAGGGTTCTAATATCTTACCCTAGTGCTTAATATAGAAGTGACCAATTCTTAGAGGGGCATACTTTTTGGCCCCATGAGACATAATTGGATAGAAAAAGGCATTAGTCCTATATCCAACAACCAACCAAAAAAACCTAAAAATCAAAACTTTTTTTTATTTTTTGTTGCTTATAAGAAAATCTAATAGTGAAAATCAAAGAAAAATATGTATTTAGATTTCTTTCATTTCCTAGTGTAAAGTTAGTAGATTATTTCATTTCTTAGACAAGTTAATCCTAGGGTTTATTTTGTAGATTTAAACCTTCTACAATTATTTACTACAAACATATTTTCAATAAAACAACAGAAAAGACACAATCGCAAATACACACATTACACAGAGATTTTTCCCCTGGAAACCCAAACCAGGAAAACCAACATCTTCTATATTCATTCCACCCAATACATTTTTTACAATACAATATACATATAGGATCCTGTAGCATACAAAACCCTAATCCAATAACCTAGATTAGTCAAAAAACCTAATTCCTTAATCAAAAATAGAAAACCATCGGCGAAAACCATGTGCCGAAAAACCGCCCAAAAACGGACACAAAAAACTGCCAAAAAAGAATATAAAACATACCCAACATTCTCCCACTTGTTGTTTTCTTTGCATACAGGGGGTTACCAGGTTACATAGTCAAAAACCCAGGGCAGAAATGCCCATAGATCCTCTACACCAAGAGAACTTATCATTGCTCACAGATTTTGTTAATGAATTTGCAACATTCTTCAAAGTGTCCACCTTCATCAGCAACACCTTTTTTTCTTCAACCATGTCTCTCACAAAGTGATATTGCACATCAATATGCTTTGTCTTTGAATGATAAGTTGGTTTCTTCGCCAGAAAAATTGCACTTTGACTGTCATATTCTATCCTTACAGCTTGTTGTACCAACCCAATACCTGAACACAAACTTTGTAGCCATATTGCTTCCTTGCTTGCATGAGTGGTTGCCATGTATTCATCTTCTGTACTTGAAAGTGCCACTACAAACTGTCTTTTTCTCATCCAACTGATTAGTCCTCCAAACAGCTTAAATACATACCCGCTTGTAGATATTATATGATCCAGATCTCCAGCCCAGTCTGCATCCACAAAGCCATGTATGTCCAACACTTTGTCCAAACCTAGTCTTCCTTGGTGGAACAATACATAACTAGTAGTTCCATGCAAATACCTAAAAACTCTCTTTATTGTTGTCTAATGCTCCTTCACTGGTTTTGACATATACCTGCTCAAAAATCCCATTGCATGTGCAATGTCCAGTCTAGTACAAATCATTTCATACATCAAACCACCAACCGCATTCACATATGGAACATGAGACATGTCCTCCTCCTCTTCATGTGTCTTGGGACACTGATCCGTAGATAAATCTACACCTATAGGAATAGGGACCCTGACCGGTTTACATTCTTGCATATTGAACCTCTTCAATATGGTCTTGACACATTTTCTCTTATTTAACGAAAGCTTCATCTTTTTCCGATCTCTTTTAATTTCCATGCCAAAAATGAAATTTGCAGCACCAAGATCCTTCATGTCAAATTTAGAGGAAAACTGAGTTTTCACATCCTGGATAATCTCCTTGTTGTTTCTTATCAGCAACATGTTCATCCACATACAATACCAAATAAATCAAATGATCACCAATTAATTTAAAATACACACAGTGATCCTCTTTGTCTCTTGTGAATCCATGTCCCAACATATAAGTATCAAATTTTTTATACCACATCCTTGGTTATTGTTTTAAACCATACAGGGAATTTTTCATCTTGCATACCAGCTTCTTCTTTCCCTTCACAACAAAGCCTTATGTTTGTTTCATGTAGATTTCTTCTTCCAGATCCCCATGTAGGAATGTTGTCTTCACATCCATCTTTCTACTTCAAAGTCAAACGCAGCAGCAACAGATAACATAAATGTAATAGAGGTTAACTTGGAAATAGGAGAAAAAATCTCACCAAAATTAATTCCCTCAACCTGGTAATAATCCTTTGCTACTAGCTGAGCTTTGTATTTCTCCACTTTGCCATTTTCATTCAGCTTCTTTTTAAATACCCATTTTCTACCAATGGGATTTCTTCCAATCAACAAATCCACTAGATCCCAAGCCTCATTCTTATCCAAGGCTGCCATTTCTTCAACCATGTCCTTTTTCTAGAGTTTTCCATCATTTGAATCCACTACCTCCCTAATAGTTCTAGGATCATCATCAGTAATAGACAAATAAAAATTTGAACGGAAATCAAGTGGAGTTTACCTTTCCAGTAGCCTTTTTTCTCTAACCAATCTCCTCAATATTGGAGTATGAGGATCTTCTTATTCTGATTCTTGTTCTTCTATAGAGTTTGATTCATCATCATTTGACTCAAACTCTATTTTCTCCGGTTCTTCCTTACTTGCTAGGACTTCCTTTTTGACAACATATTTCATTTCTTTAAATACCACATCTTGGTTATACACAACCTTCTTATTTTTTGGGTTCCAAAGATTATAACCTTTGAGACCATATTTATACCCAATAAAGATACACTTTTCAGCCTTCTTATCTAGCTTACTCATTTTTTCCTTTGGAACATGAAAATAGGCCTCACAGCCAAATACCTTGAGATGTGTGAGAGAGGTTTTCTTACAAGTCCATGCCTTGTGTGGAGTCTTTTCATCCAGTGCTGATGAGGGTGATCGATTGAGAAGGTAACATGCAGTACTCACTACCTCTTCCCAGAATTCTTTCCCTAACCCAGCACCACTGAGCATGCACCTTGTTTTTTCCATCAGCATCATGTTGTATAAGGAGTAGTATGATGGGTTGTATAAGGAGTAGTCTTCTGGGTTGTATAACAAGTAGTCTTCTTCCTTGCTACATCGCATTTCTTATAGAATTATTCAAATTCATTCCCGCAGAATTATCCACCATTATCTTTCCTCAACACCTTAATTATTTTCTCTGTTTGATTCTCAACAAGAGCCTTAAACTCTTTAAACATGTCAAAGACTTTAGATTTCTTCCTGGGGAAATATATCCAAGTATTCTTCAAGAATTAATATATAAATGAGACATAGTACATAGATTTTCCCAATGATGGAACCGACACAAGTCCAAACACATCACTGTGCACTAGTTGTAAAATTCCTTATACCCTCGTTGCACCAAAAGGGAATCTTACATGATTTTGCTTCCCATATACACAATGTTCAAAGAAATAAAAATCTAGAGAGAATTTATGCATACCTTTACCCTTTAGTAGTCGAAGACCCTTCTCTCTGATATGCCCCAATCTTCTCCAGCTCCAATATCAGGAACAATGGAAGTATTACACCCATCACTAATAGTGCTTCCTTGCAGCTTATACAAAGTTCCAATATGATCTCCCTTCAGCAACACCATTGCTCCTCGAACCATCATGAATGTTTCTTTTTCAAATATTGTTTGTACCCCTGCATCGTCCATTTTGCTTACATAAATAAAACTTTTGGCCTCTTGGGATGTGCAGAACACCAGGCAATATTCTAATCCTTCCATCTATGAGCCTCTACTTGATTCTTCATCATCCTATGGTTTTGGCTGTCGATTCATCAGCTAGGAAAACATTACCTCCATCAAACCTTTCATATTCATAAACCACTCCCTGTGAGGAGTCATATGAAAGGATGCACCTTCCTCTCCTTCTTCCTTGGAGGTATTTTATTTTGTAGAGGGAGCACCTTCATATCCCTTCACTCTCTCAACATTCTTGGATATACATTGTTTCTTTAAGTGCTCTTCTTTTCCACATCTTCAGCATACCTTTGCAAAATTTCTGGGAGATTTAGATCTCCCACTTGAGGACTTAGATCTATTTCTTTCATGGGAATGTCCTCTTGCAAATAATTCATCGGTACTTTGGCCTTCCATGTTCTTATGTCTCATCTCCTCCGACAATAAGGATAAGACCACATCATCGAAACTCAAGGTAGTTGTATTACTTCCTATGACCACAACCAGACTATTCCATGAGTCTGGTAAAGAGAAAAGTAAACAGATACGCTTATCTTCATCTGAAATTTTAATATCAACATGTAATAACTAACTTACCACAGTATTGAAGGCATTCATATGCTCTGTCACAGAGTCTCCATCTCTCATCCTCAAGTTATACAGCGTCTTCTGCAAGAACGGTTTATTTACCAGGGACTTAGACTGATACAAGTTCCCCAACTTATCTCATAACTCCTTGGATGTAGCTTCCCCTGACACATTCATTAATATTGAATTTGAGAGACACAATCGAATTGTGATCTTCACCTTCTGATCCAACTTTTTCTAGTCATCTGCTGACGTTCCTATAGGTGCAGTACCTAGATCCACCATGATCCAAATCTTCCATCTTGAGCTTCCACAACTCAAAACTTTTCCCATTAAATTTCTCGATCTTTGTTTTCGAACTGTTGATCATTTCTTTTCACCTGAAGAATCAATACCATAGATATCCCAATGTAACAAGGCTTATCACAGTCCCGAGCCAAACCCGTGACCACAAAGGCGTCCCCCTGAAGCCAATAATATCTCTAATACCAAATGTATATTTTAACCTTGTACAATTATTTAATGCAAACATATTTTCAATAAAAGAACATAAAAGATGCAATGGAAAATACACACATTACACAGAGATTTTTCCGTTGGAAACCCAAACCGGGAAAACCAACATCTTCTATATTCATTCCACCCAATAGATTGTTTACAATACAATATACATATAGGATCCCATAGCATCCAAAACCCTAATCCAAAAACCTAGATTAGTCAACAACCCTAATTCCTTAACCAGAAATAGAAAACCATGTGCCGAAAAATCGCCCAAAAATGGATGCAAAAAACAGCCAAAAAAGAATATAACACATACCCAACATTCTCTCACTTGTTGTTTTCTTTGCATACAAGGGATTACAAGGTTACATAGTCAACAATCCTTGCAAAGAATATAACACATACCCAGCATATGCTTAATTGTTGATCTCTAACCCTAAGGAGACAAATCGACCCTATTGGATTGAAATTTAAGGTGCTATCTAAAATTTTGTGGACTGATTTAAGGTGATTCTCAAATCTGAAAATTAAACTGTAGCATTAAAAATCAAATTTGGTGAAACCCTAAGGCTAGGGTTTGGTGCTTCAAGGTGTTTTCTTTCTCATTCCTAGCCTCTATTTCATTTCTAGTTTGTTTACCAAGATTATCTTACATATCTAGAGGTGAATTTAATCTCTAGTGTGCTTATAATTTCTTATCATTTACATAGAGATTGATTTGGTGAATTCCAAGAGATAACTTGTGAAACCTTAGAGGGGTTCACCATCTATTTTTTCAATTTGTTGTTTAGTTAATGTTTATATATATTTAGAAATTGTCTCTAATAGTTTGGTGGTTGTTTATTTAATGTTGAAATATCTTTAGAACTTGTCTCTAGAAATTTAATTGTTGTTACATAGAATATATATTTCCCAAGTGGAAACATCCAAGAATTCTTGTTCTTTGTGCTTAATATCTCTCTTGTATGGTAGTTTCATGACCTAAATCTGAAATTTCTTTGTTTTTATTCATAAATCAGATTAAGAAGTGAAAGGAATTCCATAAGATTATTTTCTCTTAGCATATAAGCAAATGGTAAACACAAGCACATATTGCACCTTTGATTAATGCTAAATGTCTTCACTCTTTGTGCCTTAAAGTATCTTGAAGTGTTTCTAACCTCTTGAAAGTTTTAGTTTTTGAGTGATAGACTCAATACAAATCTGAAGTTGCTAATTTTATTCATCTTATACATCAGATTTGGCACACACATCCACTAGCTCCTAACCTTTGTTTAAGTGGATATAATTGTGGTTCATGCAATTGTTTCTGGATGAATATTTTTAGAGCAATGTAATCGTTGATTGAAATCTTTTTGCATAGTATTTTTACATATTTTTTGGATTCATTGAATTAAATCATATGATTGCATGGTTTTATTTCACTTAAAGAGGTTTACTTTCATCACTTGGGATACCCTCCTCCCCCCCCCACCCCCCACCATGGCTTCTTAGAGTTGGCCTAAAGTGCAAAGAAAAGTGTTGAGGTGATAGCAATGCACTTCCTGTCTTGTTTCCCTAGTTAGCACCAATGTTGGGACTTTTCACGAGGGTATTATCTCAAAAGGTAACATTTTTGGCACCGTTGTCAGGGATAAAGTCCATATCCCAGTTTTTGTTGGGTTTATTTTTGTATGTGTATTTTGATGAGATTATTTAGAATGTTAACCTTGATTGTCTCATCAAGCAACTCCACTTACAGAAAATGTAACAAAGAGGTACTTTACAAGGACTACTTCCCAAGGTGTTGTTTATCTTGTGCATGAACCTGAGCTTTATTGTAAAAGAAGAAGATATAGGCATAAGACAAGAAAACTAAATAATCAATTAGGACATGAATTTGTGCAAAATATAAGAAGATTGTTTGTTGACAATTCAAGTTTCCTAGCTCAAAATCAAATGGTTGCTCCTTGGTTGACTAATTTCTATAAACCATTTGATTTCACTAACATTGCAAGTCATCCTCATGATTTTCCTACTTCATTAGCAAAATTGCATGGTTTTCATGGTGATAATGTTATTGGTCCTAAAGAACATTGGGTTGTTGTTATGGATTATGTTAGAAGTCTTAGAATTGTTCATATTGATGAGCTTTGTAAATGTTTTGCTTTATCATTGAAGAAAGATGCTAAAAATTGGTTTCTTGGATTTCTTGATAATAGCATAAATTCGTTCGATGCTTGTAGAAATGTTTTCTTTGATAGATGGATGTAAGGAAAATATAGTAAATTTCTTTTGAATGCTTTGACTAATATAAAAATAAATGAAAATGAGATTTTGGATTACTTTAATATTAGATTTGATAAAATTATTCAAGACATTCCTCAGACTCATTGGCCTAACCCAGCCTCCATCTTTTTGTATTACCTCAATTCTTTCCAAGGCTAGTTCAATTTCTTTCTAAATGAAGCAAATCCCAATGGTATGACAGAGGCTAAGAGTTTGGATGACTATTGGAATTTATCAGGGAAGTTAGATATCATAAACCCTCATATAGCCAAATTTTATCCTAAACCTAAGGTTGTCCATTCTTCCAAGACCTCTCCCAATCCTTTTACCACCATCCTAGAGGGAATGAAGAGGTTAGAGACAAATTTCACACAAACGACGAATACTTTGCAAAATAGAATGGTTCAACTTAAGATAAATTAAAAGCATAACAGGTTTCCTCGTAAAAATGTGTATTAGGGCCCTCCTCCAAATCAAATACCTCCCACAACATTGGATCCAACCAATATGCTCAAGCACAAAATTCCATACTATTGTCAAGCTTGTAATGGTTTCCATGATGAAAGAAATTGTGCCAAAGACATTAAATTGACGAAGCCTAGTTCTCAAGGTGATGATGAATATTTGGACACTTGCAACATTGTGTCAGGTGGAAGAAAAATGTTCCACTTGTCCCAAGAAAATATGCAACAAGTTAAAGACAATTCCATAGAATCACAAAAGGTTATTGTGTCGTTTGGTAACAAATATTGTAAAGCCCTTCATTAGGGCTTCAAAGTTAAATGGTAAATTTGTAATCTAAATTACTTTTCTTTTCTTGAACCTGACATATAATTTCTATTTATGTTTGCATTACAACAAATCTATCTGATTTATGATTAAGTTCTAGCAAATTAATCAGTTAAATATCAAATTCTTAATTTATACAGTCCAAAAATAGTCACAAAACAGATTACACAACATATTACACAATTTCAATACATAGATACATATCATAACTTTCATTCAGAACAAAATTAATACTGGAAAAATACCTCTGGAAGAAGAAGTTTGTCCCTTGCTTTCCTATTGTTGCTAACTACTTGAAACTGCCTGAAAACTGAATCTTTTCCTCCCAGCCAGCTAGGAACAGAGCCTCTTCATCTCCCTAGCTCCAGGAATCCTTGTGGTTTCCTGGGACTCGAGCCCAAAACTCCCAGCAACAGGTGCCCCCTATGATAGACCTCTAACAAGCTCCTCAAGCAAAACCAGTACTACAATCCCTAGCAAGTTTCCCCTAGCCAAACCAGTAATACAGTTCCCCCCCCCCAACCAAACCAGTAATACAGTCCTCCAATATGAAAAATAATGCTCCCCAAAAAAACAAAAGTCCCTCTTCCAAGTGTTTTCCCTTCCTCTTATCTTATTTTCCCCCCTCCCTTATTCATCGCCTTCTCCCTTCATTAAGTCTCACCCACCTTATCCCTCCATTAAGTGCCAACCAACTTATCCCCTTTTCATTAATGGGTCATCTACTGATACACTAAGTCTCAAAATGAAAATTATTAATTTATTAAACCAATATTTCTTAAACAAATATTTAATCATGATTATTAATTGATTAATTAATTAAACTAATATACATTAAACAAATATTTAATCATGACAATTAATTAATTAATTAATTAAACTAATATACATCAAACAATTATTTAAATCCTGACAATTGATTAATTACTTAGGGTTGTTACATACACCCACCCTTCAGGAAACTTCATCCCGAAGTTAAAGTATTTTATGATACAAGGAAAATGACACATGGTTCAGACATTCATATCCCATAAACAACATCGTCAATAAGCAAACCAAGAAAACTCATACATACTAGTGTACATGTGCAAGAAATGCATGTGTAGCTAGTACATACCAGTCTCGTGCATGTACTAATAACAATAACTATCACTTCTATAGTAATTTATGTATGCATCCAATCCAATCAACAAGACTATTCATTTTATAAAAGATAATAAACTTAGTCAAATGTTTGTGAAATCCCTTAATTACAATAATCTAGCTCAACAATGTTTATTTGGACAATTGTAGTTTAGTTAAGTAATTATGAATATACATATATACACATTTTCTTTTTAGAAGGAAAAAACAATAATTTCCACCATAAGGCAAATCTCCATACACTCTCAACTATTTCTATTCATCCTTCCTCCCTAACTTACTTCCATCTTCCATTCCTATCCTTCCTCTGTTGGACTATCTTGGAGCGTCAACTATATTGACCTTACTCCAAATAGAACTCGTAATCGGAAGTGTCACTATATTGACCAAGCTTCCCCAGCAGGCAACTGACAGTCATCATCACACGTCTAGGGGAGAGTGAGCTAACATCGTCCTCCCATGACTCCAGGTTTCGGAGGATACACGGTGGGAAATGCCTCCACCCCTCCTAACAGGACTAGGGTCCACACCCTACAATGGAATATACAGTGGAACCGTGTTGGTGGGAATTTTGTCATCGTTTATTCAGTTTTAGGCAGTCTCACCACCTGAAATCCTGCACTGGTCCACATATCATAGCTAGGCATTCAAACCAATATAATTTCACATACAAAAAATCATACCATATTGTTTCTCGGTCGGTGGTCATGACATCCACTTTCATTACCATTATCCCTTGGCTATTTCATAGCCCATTGACCTGCAAATTAGTTTATAACACAAACTCATACATATCTATGCACTATCATCATGTAATTGCATATAACCATAATCTCAATTCGGTATCCATGTACCAACAACTTAATATAAAGTTTTCAAGTTAGAAATAGATCTCATAATATCCCTATAATTCAATTGACGTTACTCGTTCATAGAATTTTCATTTACATAATAGCTTGCATCAAATCCATCATCATTCAAATAACATTTAAACATTCATAGAATTTACATTCTCATAATAGATCGCATCATATCCATCATCATTCAAATAATATTTAAACATTCATAGAATTTACATTCAGATAACAGATCGCATCATATCCATCATCGTTCAAATAGAATTTAAACATTCATAGAATTTACATTCACATAATAGATCGCATCATATCCATCATCATTCAAATAACATTTAAACATTCATAAAGGTTCATACGTCTTAAAATTTCAATTGTATCATTAATAGTTTCACTGTGAATAGAAAATAAAGGTAAATAAGCCTCAGGTAATCCTAGTTGTCTAAGTCAAAAGGTGGTGTTACATACACCCAACCTTCAAAAAACATATTCTCGAGGTGGTCAAAAAAGTGAGGGATAATCTCATCGTAATGTCTTAGCATCCTCCCAAGTAGCAGATCCTGGACTACACTTGTCCCACTGGACCTTAACTTGGTCTACTAGACGTTTCCTAAGTTGTCGGACTCTACGATCCAATATATGTAACGGTTCTTGTTGGAAATGTTTAATAGGTAGCATATGCTTGTCATTGATGGCAAGTACAGCAATGAAGATGGCATGAGTATAGGAAGAATGTAACAGACGAGCACCAGAATTATTTTAGGAAGATGTTGCAGAGCAAGCCCGATAAGTTCAGAAGAGATAGTGTAGAGGATTGTTGGCAGGTTATCAGGCAAAGTAAGCTTGTCATTGATGGAAAGATCAGAGTATGCAGCGAAGGCAAAACAAGGAAAAAGTACGCTTCGGAGGAGAAGTGCCAGTGATCGCTGGATCTCATCCTGAATTCCCGATGGTCGTCAGATCTGAATGAAGACAAAAGGAGTGCGCAGATATGGAGGATAGATCTCAGGCGTTAGATCTGAGCTCAGTGTCCGACCATCGTTGGATCGAGGAAAACATGCACGATCTTTAAAAGTGCAAGGAGTAGAGGGCTCACAAAATCCCGAAACCAGGAGGACCGTCCATCTCAGGAGGTTATGTGGACTGTTGATCTCACTCCCTATCGGAGTTTCAGGGATTGAGAGTTGGAGATGACAAAGAATAAAAACCACAGGAATCCCGAAATCACGATATGCGATATTGCGATTTAATCGCAGCCGTCTGATCAAGATAAGATCTGGACCATCGATTCGACCCACGTCAGCTAGGAACACGTGGCACAACCAGGTAATGACAAGTGTCAGACCAATTCAACATTCCAAGCACATGTAAGTCACGAATCAGGGTGACACGTGGCAGTTATTTAACACATGTGACGTCAATAGACATACACCATGTCGGAGTTTCGAGGATCACGTGTTGGAGATGTCAAAGAAACAATGCAACAGGAATCTTGATTTCGAAATATGAAAAATCACGGCCGTTGAATCAAGATCAAATCTGGACCATTGATTCGAGTCCATGTCGGAGTTTCGAGGATCGAGTGTTGAAGTTGTCAAAGAACATTCACCACAGGAATCCCGATTTCGCAATATGCGAAATCGCGATGTAATCTGAGCCGTCACATCAAGATTTGATCTGGACCGTTGATTCCAGTCCGTGTCGGAGTTTCGGGGATCGCAACATGGAGTGGCAAGTAAACAATGCAACAAGAATGACGATTTCGCGATATGCGAAATTGTGATTCAATCGCAGCCGTTGAATCAAGCTCTGATCAGGACTGTTGATCCCACGCCATTTCGGGGTATCGGGGATCGCGACTTGGAGAGTCGAGATGTCTCATCTCCAGACTCACGAAATGTGAAATCGTGAAAGCGCCTTATGCATAAGGTTGTGGTCACAACCCTTGGTCACGAGAAGGGAAGGAGTCAGTCCAGATAAGCTCCATTTCAGGGTTTCAGAGATCGCGACTTGGAAAGTCGGGAGCCTCATCTCCAGATTCACGAAACGCGAATTCGTGAAAATCACTTCAAGCATAAGTGCTTGGTCTTGGCCATGGTCATATTGGGGAAGGAGCTAGTGCAGAAAAGTTTTGTATCAGAACATCGAAGATCGCGAAATGAAGTGTGGAGACACTCAGCAAAAGATTGTCGAAATGTCGAAACCCGATGTCAATAAAGTTCATCCAACGGCGCAGATAAATTGGAATATGATCGGAAGGTTACTGTTCTTTCTCACAGTTAACCTCTCAGTTACGAATCTGTTAGTGAAACGGATTCATGATTACGAATCAATTGGTGTTTCAGTTGCTGGGACAGTTGTCTTTCTTTTGCCTAAGGAAATGCAAAGTGGAACCGCTGTGGAGGTGTGTATAAAAGAAAATAAGACAAATTGTGTGTTGTTGGCTGTTATGGATATGAATGAAACTGAAGGAGATCGGAGGGCTACTGATGCACGACACAGTGAAACTGTCAGAAACCATTGATGGCGTCTGCTAGAGAATTCGAAGAGACCCTTGTGTGATCGCCAAAGGAGATGAAGAGTCTCCAAGCTTCGTCCAAATGAAGGAAGACTATTCTTAGAAGGGATTGACAGATGGATGAGTGTGGAAGCCTGTAACTGAAACAGAGAAGGTGAGCTCGACTGTCACAGAAAAGACGAAGAGTCTCAACTACCAGAGAGGTTGAGGAATCTCAACATAACATCCAGTGATGTTGAACGTGTGGGAAAACGGCCAAAGAAGCTGAAGAGTTACGATGATGATCATGCAGAGCACTCGAGAGGTGGAGGAGATTGGTGCGGTATGAGCATGCAGAGGAATGGCGAATATTGTATGCACAAGATGCACAGAATCTATATATACATGGTACAAAGAAGAAAAGCGGTTGTTGTTTCTGTTGGAGTTGTTGTGGTCGTTGTGTAGAAGGATTGAAGTGTGAGCAAGGAGGCAGAGTGCAGAAGTAGAAATGCACAGAAGAGGAACTGTGCAGTGAATGGACATGGCGCACAGAGCATAAAAAGCAGAAGAACAGACAACGCCAGTCATGTGTGCAAAAAGGCAATGAGGCAGACAGAGCAACGAAATGCAGCAGAACAGTGATGAGTCTGGTAAGCCATTGTTGAACATCATATCACTGTAATAAGTTTCAGTAGCAAAGATTTATATTTCAGGGAGGTTGGGAGGTGCTA
>ML790066.1:406115-457598 GCA_009831015.1 Picea engelmannii
GTTGTAGCCTCATTATGAGTTGGTGCTCATATGTATGATAATGTAAAGAATGTAACTATTACTTATCATATAAAGAAAAAGAGGTTTTTACCCTGTATGGGTTTCCTCAAGAAATATATGTCTCTGTGTTTCTCATATATGTGTGACTGATGTTGAATGTTCCATTGTTTATTTCCCTGCATTAATGTGATCATCATTCAGTGTTTCTGCAAAGAGTTTAAAAGAAGCATAATTGTTTAAGCACGGTAACAACTGATTCACCCCCCCCTCTCAGTTGTCCAACAATTCTACCGTGAGGGTTCTCGCGTCCGATACCTGCAATTCCTTCCAATTTAGTTTATGTGATTCATTAGAAACATAATGACGTAGAACATATACATGAAAAACATTATGATTTTTATGTAAGTGGGGTGGCAGTACAAGACGATAGGCAACGGGTCCAATTCTATCTTGGATTTTGAACGGTCCTATAAATCGAGGTGACAACTTTGTCCCCTTCCCGAACCAAATGGTACTCTTATTAGGCCTGATACGAATGAAAATCGGATCTCCCACTTTATAACTTCGGTCAGTTCTATGTGCATCAGCATAACTTTTATGTCTATCATGTGCTTCATTTAGTCTCTGCCTGATCTATATCACTTGTTCCTCCATCTCTTGAATCAATTATGGCCCAACTGTCACTATGTCTTCTAATCTTTCCCAACTCAACGGTGTTATGCATGGCCTTCCATACAGATCTTCGTAGGGTGGCATTCTGATGGAGCTATGAAAACTGTTATTGTAGGCGAACTCTACCAAAGGTAGGTACTTCTCCCAATGGGTTTGATTATCCATGACATACATCCTAATCATGTCTTCCATAACCTGATTTAATCTCTCGGTTTGCCCATCTATTTCAGGATGATAAGTTGTGCTTAAGTTCAACTGAGTCCCCAATGCTGACTGCAAACTTTTCCAAAACCTAGAAGTGAATCTGGAGTCCCTATCTGAAATGATATTCTTGGGTATCCCGTGCAAATGGATGACCTCACTTACAAACACGCGTGCCACATCAGTGACATCGTAAGTGTCTCTAACCGAAATAAAATGAGCACTCTTGGTTAAGTTATCAACTATTACAAGAATGGCATTGTGTCTATGAGATGTGAGTGGCAATCCCACAACAAAATCCATAGAAATGACTTCCCACTTGGTCATAGGAAGATCATGTGGTTGTAGGAGACCTGTCAGGTGATGGTGGTCGACTTTCACTTGTTGACACTCTAGGCATTTGGCGACGAAATGGACTACAACGTGCTTCATGCCTACCCAGAAGAAGAACTTCCTCATGTCTGTGTATATTTTCTTCACACCTGGATGCGCACAATAAAGTGCTCTATGGGCTTCCTTCAGTATGATGCTTCGAATATCCCCACCTTCGAGGACGTACATCCTTCCTTGATATCTTAATAGTCCATCTGCTTCCAGGCTATATCCATCATACTTTGGATCTAACTACCTTCCACTCTCGAGGTTTGAAGTAACCTTTAAATACCAACTGTCTCCAAGGAGTTGCGTCAACACACGTTCCCTCAAATTGACTTTTAAGGGTACCAAGGAGAAGACACATGGTCTCCTGCTCAAGGCATCTACGACCACATTTTCTTTTCCCTTGATGTATGAAATATCAAAATCGTATTCACTCATAAACTCACTCCATTGTCTTTGCCTGGAATTCATATCCCTTTGAGTAAAGAGATGTTTTAAGCTTTGATGGTCCATTTTGAGCTCAAAGTTTTTCCCTACTAGATAGTGCCTCCAAAGTTTCAAAGCTAGCATTACAGCTGCCAACTCTAAATCATGAGTAGAGTAAAGCTCCTCGTGTTTCTTCAATTTCCTTGATGCATAAGCTATCACTCCTCCATCCTGCATTAGTACGGCCCCTAACCCTTGCTTCGAGGCATCCGTGCAGACTATGAAGTCCTTTTCCATATCTGACACTCGTAGAATTGGTGCACTAGTTAGTAACCTCTTAAGCTCGATGAATGCACTATCACATTCTTATGTCCAATCATACCTAACCCCCTTGCACTGCAAAGTGGTGATGGGTTTCGCTATTTTAGAGAACCCTTCCACAAATATTCGATAATAACCTGCTAGCCCCATGAAGCTTCTTACCTCATGAGCATTTTTCGGCACTGGCCATTCCATAATGGCCTTTACCTTTTCTGGGTCCACGGAGATTCCTTCACCGGAAATGACATGACCTGAATAGTGAATTTCTTTTTGGAAGAAGGAACACTTCGACAAATTCCCATACAATTTGTTCTCTCTAAGGCAGGACAACACCACTTGCAAGTGTTCCTCATGTTCTCTTTCATTCTTGGAATAGATGAGGATATCATCTAGAAAGACTTGTACAAAGCGGTCTAAGTATTTCCGGAATACACCATTCATGAGGCTCATGAATACTGTTGGCGCATTGGTTAATCCGAGAGGTACTACAATGAACTCGTAATGCCCAAACCGAGTTCGAAAGGCAGTTTTAGGAATATCGCCTCCCTTAATTATTAACTGGTGATACCCTTATCGCAAATCAATTTTTGAGAATATCGTTGCTCCTTTCATCTGATCGAAGAGATCATCTATTCGTGGCATTGGGTACCTATTTTTCATTGTAGCACGGTTCAAGTCCCTGTAATCTATACACAGTCATAAGGAACCATCCTTCTTCTTCACAAAACTTACTGGTGCACCCCAAGGTGAGACACTAGGCCTTATTAGCCCTAAGTCGAGTAGCTCTTTCAATTGCATCTGCAACTCACAAAGTTATGGCATTGTCATCCTATACAGAGTCTTGGAAATTGGTTCTGCACTAGGTTTTAGCTCAATAGTAAAATCAAGCTCCCTCTCAGGAGGTAACCCTGGCAACTCGTTCAGAAAAACATCCTTAAATTCTGACAACACAGGGTACCAATCCAAGGAGGATCATTTCCTTTCATTCACTGCTTCCACTACATAAAGTTGACACCCCTGCCTCATGCACCGCTTAACCTTCATAGTTGAGATAAAGCGTAGAGACAAATTTCTCTGTACACCGTGGATCTCTACTGGCCTTCCTTCATCGTCAACACAAAGCACCCTTTTTGCAAAACAATCTACCATAGCTCGATGAGCTTCTAACCAATCCATTCCAATGATTAGGTCATATGTCCCGAGAGCAGTGACGTATACCTTCAACCTGGTAGTACACACTCTCGGGTCTACTAGACAATTATCAACGCTAGGTCCTACTGCTTGTTTTTCCCCCGAAACCATCTCGACTTGTTTAAATTTTTCGTGCTCGTAGGTTGCCAACCCACTCTTTTCTAATGCAAATGGTGAAATGAAACTATCTATAGCACCAGAATCAAATAAAATTTTAACATTGATATGATTTAACGTACCTGACGACTCCACCACCATGGATTGATGTTCTGCCTAGCAGTTATTAACTACTGCATAAATATGGTGGCTGCCACTTGCTCTTCCCATCGGGGCCTTTCCTTTTCAATGCACAAATCATGTTTGCAACTCTGGGCAGTCACGCTGGTAATGGGGTCCTCCACATCCCCAACATGTAACATGAGATTGAACTTGCGCACTGCTCTATGATGGTCCTTAAAATGAGTTCCTTACCCTGGAACCCCTGCCCCTACTAGTTTCTCCCTTAGAAGGTCGTGGACCTGCCTGCGTCGTTGGTGATGAACGGGATGTTGCACTCGCTGCCATTGAAATACCTGTGGAAAATATCCTTGGCGCAACTCTATTACCATAAGGAGGTGGCCTAGAGCTCCCTCCCCTGGGGAAGGTCCTAGGGGCCTTCCCCACGAATCCAGGATGATGTGGAAAGGTCGATCACATACCTCTGTTTAAGCTCATGTGTTCCTCAGCATAACATGCATTTTCCACTGCTTCCGCTACTGAAGACGGTTTCCACATCTATACCATGGCCCTTATCTTAGGGTTTAACCCATAGACAAAGTGTTATGCCTGTCGTTGATCATTATCCATGTATGAAACATATTTCACCAACTCCATGAACCTGATCTCGTACTCTTCCACGGTCTTGCTTCCTTGTACTAGGGCATGAAATGCTCCCACCTATTGTTCCTCGTAGTAAGCTGGTAGATATTTCCTTTGGAACCTTTCCTCAAAAAGTTCCCAAGAGACGGTGTATGGGGTAAGGTGCAACTGCCTCTCCAGGTTTCCCCACCAATTCAAGGAACTGTCCCTTAACTGAAAGAACATTATTTTCGCCTTTGATGTGGAAGCATAGTCTCTTAAGGTGAAACATCTTGTTATTCCTTCCAACCATGCCTCTGCACGTTCACTGGCACGACCCTCGACGAACTCTGGAAGTTTGATCTTCTACAGTTCTCTAGTGATGTCCTCAGGTGGAGGCCCTCCCCCTGAATCCCTCGACGCTTCAAGATTACCCATTCCATATGGTGGGGGCTCCACTTCGATCTCTATTGGCTGACGCCCCTTTAAAGTCTCATTTATGGCCTCCAAAGAGCGCAGAATGAGAGCTAATTCAGGCAATGGTGGTGGCAGTGTTGGCGGTCCCAGCGATGATGCCCCTCTGCCTCGATTTCCTTGAGTCCTAACCATCCTGTATAATTGAATTTGCATCAACCAAAGGTTTTTCAGGGAGAGTCTAGGGAAATTCACATTTGCGCGACTTAAACTTGAAAACATAGGGTTAGGCGTAAATTTTTTTTTTAACTTGTCTGTAAACAGACGTTACTCTCTTTAGGGGAAGTGGCTAGGTCAGGGTCGAAAGCCTCTAAGATCGATGTCTTCGCCTAAGAAAACTACTGACTCTCTCACCTTAATCAACACATTTAACCTATCATTACTATCATGGCGCAATGGTATACGGTCTTTGGTGAAAGCTCTATACTTGGTGGATAGGTCGTCAGTTCAAAACTCGTCCGCTCCAACAGAAATTTAATCTAATCCAAAAATAAATTTTATTAGTGTCAGAATGTCATGTTAATTATTAAATATTATTAAATATGTTAATGTTAATTACACATTTAATTAATTAATCATTCAAATCACTAGTTAATTAATTAATCATTCAAATCGCAGTTAATTAATTACTGATTAATTAACTACTATTATCAATGCTTTGAAATAAAATTAAAATTTGAAATTAATTTAAAACATTCTTTCTTTTGTTTTAAATAATTAAAACCCAAAGGGTTAAAATAAAATTAAAGTAAATAAAACAAAATAAAGTAAATAAAATAAATAATAAATAAATAAAACAATAATAATAATAATAAATAATAACAAAAAAAAACAAATCAAAGCCTAGGGTGGGTCCTCGCATGAGGTCCACGTGCCCCTCTCCCCCGTTCTCATCCTCAACCCTAATTCTCTTCTCACACTTATCTCTTCAAACCCTAACCTCGCTTGGTCCCTTTTCATTTTCGTTTTTTGTCAAATGCTCAGCAGAGGTGAAGGATGAGGTCATCGATCGTCGTCCCTCTGCTCGGTCGACCCTGGTGTCCACGATTTCAAGGACTGGAGGACGCATCGTGCACAGTGGTGCATTCCCTCTGCTCTCTTTTTTTGTGGCGATTGGGCTCCATGTGACGCCGCCCCTTGTGGGCTTCTCCTCCATGTGGTTAGGCACTTGGTTGTTGTCTTGAACTTGTCCGTCGTAGGTTTGTTTGGTTCACAGAGTCATTTGGATGACTGGAGGATTTGGAGATTATTTTATTTGACGAATCGAGGGTTCCATTCCCATCAATTTCCATAACACCATCGAAATGCGTAGCGCACTATGAAAGTTTCATGTGGGCTTGGTGCTTGGCACTTTGGGCGCTAGGCTTTGATTTGTGTGTTGTGGCTCTATGCTAACATGTGGTTATATGTTGACAGGTGCCAGGCATCAACTTTGATGGCTGGTGGACTTAGATTTTGTTTTATTTGACGGATTGTGCACACTATGCTCCCTTGTGGGCTTTGCGCTTGGCTTTGGTTTGGTGTTGGGCTTTGATTTGATAATGTATTGTGTGGCAGGTGCTTCACTCGATGGCTAAGGACATGGACAGGGGTGTTTGGTGTGAGATCGGTCAATTGTGGAGCTAATCAAGCTCAGGGGCTCGGAGTTGGGCCTGTGGGTTTTTTTTTTTTGTTTATTTATATATTTTTTATTTTTTTTTAAACCCTGCATGTTGTTGTGCCTTTGGAGGAGAGGTTAGGTCATGCTATATCTTGACCCTCCATTTCCTCAACAAACCCTCCATGGCAGCAAGGGAATATGATCTCCCCCTCCTCTCCAATGGTTGAGATTACAGTTTCACACTGGTGGCACCAATGCCTCTGCCCCGATGACATTATGATGAATATTATTTGCAATTACAATTTATGTATGTATGTATAGTTCAGTGCTTATTCTTATCAAGCCTAATCGCACAGTACTTAAACTTATCGAGCCTAATCACTTTGTGTTGCATAATTCCTCTCCTCGGCTTCGTGTGAATCTTTACAGGGAGAGAGATCGGAAGAATGTGCAAGTTATGGACGAAAAGAAAGAGCAAATGTTCAGCTTAGCTGGGGTTTCTAGAACATAGCAGAAAGTTGGCTAGTGGAGACAATAAAAGTCACAGCTATATTTGGCAGGTGGTCGGGGTTTCTATTCAAGTGTAGGGTTTTCATTTTTTTTTTTTAAATATTTTTATGTCTTGGTCAATTCGGACAGTGCAGCACAATTTAGATTCATTTATACAGTAATTTCTTATATTTCCTATTTGATTTGTTTTTTATTGTAGAGAAATAATAAAAATAACAGATAAAGAGTTTTAAGTTTATTTCAAGTTTGATGTTTCGGTTTTGTATGTATAACAGTTACTAATGTAATTTTGTCATAATGTGCTCTCCTCCATCTATAAATATGTCCGATATTTATATTTGTCTATTTAGCTCTTTATTTTGGACAATGTGGTTAATAAGGCATTGAACATCGTTCATGACTGCCAAATGTTAGGCTGACAATGGGAAAAATTTCCATCTATGGTATTTGTAATATTGTACCTGTTCAAAATTGTTATCATATACAGAATATTTTCATTTTTATTTTTTTTAGGGAACAGCTTATCTTGCCCGTTTTTTTTTGTTTTTTTTTACTGCATTCTAGTCATTTCTCTAAAAAATTTAAAGCCTTTATATTTACTGCATGGCAGAGGATGTGTTACACTTGATCGTTGAATTCAGGTAGGCTTTCTATTGAAAACATTATTTGTTGATGCCATGCTAGTGAAATAAAGTGTTCTACCAAATGATTATTTGGTTGGGATTGTGGGTTCCAGTAACAACTCAAATTGGATGCAGACCTTCCAAACCATGTTGGCACAAAAACAAAATCCCAGTGTTGTGGGTGGTGAAGCCCAGGTTTCAGTTTTGAAACCGGGCTCTAATACCATGTGTAAAGCCCTTCATTAGGGCTTCAAAGTTAAACGGTAAATTTGTAATCTAAATTACTTTTCTTTTCTTGAACCTGACATATAATTTCTATTTATGTTTGCATTACAACAAATCTATCTAATTTATGATGAAGTTATAGCAAATTAATCAATTAAATATCAAATTTCCAATTTATACAGTCCAAAAATAGTCACAAAACATATTACACAACATATTACACAATTTCAATACATACATATCATATCATAACTTTCATTCAGAACAAAATTAATACTGGAAAAATACCTCTTGAAGAATAAGTTTGTCCCTTGCTTTCCTATTGTTGCTAACTGCTTGAAACTACCTGAAAATTGAATCTTTTCCTCCCATCCAGCTAGGAACAGAGCCTCTCCGGCTCCCTAGCTCCAGGAATCCTTGCGGTTTCCTGGCCCCCGAGCCCAAAACTCCCAGCAACAGGTGCCCCCTGTGATAGACCTCTAACAAGATCCTCAAGAAAAACCAGTAATACAATCCCTAGCAAGTTTCCCCCAGCCAAACCAGTAATACAGTTCCCCCCCCCATCCCCCCCAACCAAACCAGTAATACAGTCCTCCAATATGAAAAATAATGATCCCCAAAAAAACAAAAGTCCCTCTTCTGAGTGTTTTCCCTTCCTCTTATCCTACTTTCCCCCCTCCCTTATTCACCACCTTCTCCCTTCATTAAGTCTCACCCACCTTATCCCTCCCTTAAGTGCCAACCACCTTATCCCCTTTTCATTAATGGGTCATCTACCGATACACTAAGTCTCAAAATGAAAATTATTAATTTATTAAACCAATATTTCTTAATCAAATATTTAATCATGATTATTAATTAATTAATTAATTAAACTAATATACATTAAACAAATATTTAATTAGGACAATTAATTAATTAAACTAATATACATTAAACAATTATTTAAATCCTGACAATTGATTCATTACTTAGGGTTGTTACAAAGATTAACGTGAGGAAATTAAGAAAATGTATGCAAAGAGATTTAATTATACAACTTATCAAATAAGAAGAGGTAATCCTCCCAAAGAATATCAACAAGGTCCTCTCGAAGTTCCTCAAAAAGATAATCAAACTACAGGACCAAGTGTGGAGATACCTCAAAGTAATCATTCAATGAATAATCCTTTAAATCTAAATTTAGATGTAACCAGTTGGATGAGTAATGTTAAAGTGCATGTTCCCATTGTTGAGTTGGCAAAGATTATTTTTGTAATAGAGAAAATTAAGGAATTTTGGGGGCTTGAGGTAGCAAGTCAATCAACCCAAGTTATATATGAAAGTGAATATGCCCCTATAATTATTCTTCAAATGATGAATCAAGAAGGAAGGAAGAACCCAAGCCATCAACCCTTTTTCATATCTTTGGTAGTTGGTTTAGCATATTTTTAGGATATTTCTTTGACTATGGATGTGGTTGTGATTGATTCTTTGGATGCTTGGGGAATGATTTTATCCCACAAGTGGGTCACTGATCTTGGAGATAGCATCCAAATGGAACTATATTATGCTACTATCCCCACTTGTGAGAATACCTACGTGACTTTGCATCGTGAGCAAATGAGGAAGTATCATGTAGAAGACCCCTTAGATCCTATGAATGAATTGGTTTGCTATGAAAAATACTTAGGATCTTATACTTTACTTACAACTGAGATAGCTCCCCGAGAAGATGTCAATATTACTTGGAAAATGAAATTTGATGAAGCTCAACCTAAAATAGGGGTCGGTGCAAGAATGATGTTTGTTTCTCCCAAGGGTGACACTTTTTGGCATGCCTTTCATTTAGAATTTGAAGCAACGAAAACTGTAGTTGGGTATGAAGCCTTTTTGCTTGGATTGAATATGGCTAAAGATATGGGGATCAAGATTTTGAAAATCCAAGGTGAGTCTAATTTGGTAATCCTGTGAGTAAAGAATCAATTTCCATGCAAGAATGACAAATTAAAAAGATAAAAAAAAATGCAGTGTAGGATGTCATGGAATGGTTTGATGCTTTGTCTTTGGAAGCGGTGAATGGAATGTTTAAAGAGAAAGTTGATGCTTTAGTTGTAGTAGCTTCAACTCTTTAGCCGTGCAAGGATTTGTTGGAAGGTGGGAAGTTAGAGATCATATTTAGACATTTTGTGCTGACAACTTTGAATATTGGCAAAAATTTTATGATGATTCCCAAATTATAAGATTCATTAATAATATTTTAGAGTTTGTCGAGAATGAGATTGAATGGAGAGGAGTAGAACATCAAGAGAAATTTATAGACAACCAAATTCATGTTGGCCTTGTTCCTTTGGAAAGAATGTTTGAAAAACATGACAAGTACAAGGAGAATAAATATATGGTTAAACCTAATGAGTACATGGATGTTAATATTGGTTCCCCAGAAAGTCCAAATATTGTGAAAATTGGAAAAGGAACTTCAAGTGAAGAAAGAAGGGAAATTGAGAATTTAATCAGACATTATAGACATGTCTTCTCTTGGTCCTATGATGATTTAAAAGCTTACAAAGGTGATATTATCCAACATACTATACCTTTGAAGGAGGATGCCAAGCCTTTCCAACAGAAGTTGAAATGGATTAATCCAAAGTTAGCTCCCCTCATTTAGAAAGAGAAACCTATAGCTTTTATGAGTAAAGATGTAAGAGATGTTGAATTGAATTATTCAATCATGGAAAAGCAAGCCTACGCTCTGTCAAGTTGCTAAAAAATTCAAAAACCTATGTGGGTTACTCAAAGATAGTTTCCTATGTTCCTCACTCTGCGGTAAAAGACATTTTGGCTCAACAAGATTGTTTGGGAACTAGAGGCAAGTGAGTGTCTAAGATTTAAGATTATGATTTGGAAATTAAACCCACAAAGTTGATCAAGGGTTGAGGATTATCCCAAATGATGGCAAAAGGAAATGAAGTTGCCCTTGGAATAAAAGCAAACCCTTTCCATATGATCTCAGTAGTGTTGGAAGAATTAGAACATCATGATTGGTATGTGGATATTATTTACTACCTCAAGAATCTTATGAGTCTGAACCACCTAACAAATCATGAAAGAAGAGCATTAAGATTGAAGGCCTCCAAATTTTGTTTCATCAACCAAGGCCTTGAATGGAGAAATACGAATGGATTAATTCTCAAATGTGTAAACCCCTAAGAGTCTAAGAAGTTAATGAATGAATTTCATAAGGGGCTATGTGGTGGAAACCATTCAGCAAGAACCACCACCCACAAGATTCTAATAGGTGGTTACTATTGGCCAACCATATTCTCAGATGTCCACAAGTTTGTAAGATTGTGCCATCCTTGTCAACTCTTCATGAGAAATCAAAAGCTATCAACCCTTCCTTTGCATACAATGATAGTGGAAGCACCCTACCAATAATGGGGTCTTGATTTTATTGGAGAATTTAGAGACAATTCTAGAAATGGTTATAAATGGATTCTCACAGCTACGAATTACTTCCTGAAGTGGGTTGAAGATATACCAACCAAGAGGGATACAAATAAGATTGTCATGGATTTCTTGGAAGAGAATATCATCACTTGTTTAAGAGTGCCAACGAAGATCATTTTCGACAATGTCAAGGCATTTAGTTCTTCAAAGTTGTCATCCCTTTGCTTCAACTATGGCATTGTCCTATCCCACTACTCCAACTATTACCCTCGTGGAAATGGTCTTGCTAAATAAAGTAACAAAAATTTGATGACAATTATTAAGAAGATGGTGGGGGACAACAAGAAAATTTGAGATAACAATATAAAGTATGCTCTACAGACTGATAGAACAACTAAGAAAGATTCCATTAGAAAGAGCCCATTTGAGTTAGCGTATGGGATGGATGTAACATTGTTGTTTCACCTAAAGATCCCAGTTTACAAATTAATGTAGAAATTCTCATCCAATCAAGATGTAGTGCAAAACAGAATCCACCATTTTGATTGAGCTTGGCGAGAACCGAAGACATGCTTTTGATCATCTATCAAAAAGTTAAAAAAAAAATAAAAAAACAAAGTTCAACAAGAAGGCTTGCCCAAGAAATCTCCAGAAAGGTGGTCTTGTTCTCCTATGCAACAAAAGAAATGAAAAGGCATGTAAGCATAGTAAGTTTGAAATTCTTTGGTTGGGTCCTTACAAAAATGAATATTTTGCAAGTAATAATTCTTTCTATCTGAGTCATCTGGATGGTGAGTGACTGCCCCTACCCATGAATGGGAAAGTTTTAAAGATATTATATGAAGATAATATCTGGTGTGATGGGGCATCCTTGTACTATAGTAAGTATCTTAATCTTTATTACTTTTGTGCTTACGTTTTATTGATTTATGCATTTTCCTTTTGTTTTAGAATAAAAATCTAAATGTTACTTACATGTATGTATTTTTCTCTAAGATTTGGCATCGCTAACATGTGCTTGGATATATTTCATTTATGCATGGTTTTATTTCTCTTTGAGGGAAGGGGAAAATGTACTTGTGTCTTCAACCTTCCATGTATTTGACATCCATTGGTTGAGAATGTTCCAGTTCTATAGGTTTTGCATATTCTGGAGTTCTCATGCACTCATGAGATGAGAACATGTCCCTAAGTTGGAGCCAATTATTACACCTCATATCCACCTCAGTGTACCCTATACTTCTTCGCTAGATGTGGACCATCATATGAGAATATTATGTGCCTTGTTGTATCATGATGAGCCAAAAACGTGGTTGTATTTTCACTCATGTATTGTATTGGACCATGCTTAGATGTTCTATGTATTTTTAGGGGCTTATGTAATATCTATAAACCCCATGTGGTCGATCATGGCACGTCCTTTTAGTCCCCATTTCAAGATAGGATTTGTTTTTATGGCTACGTTGATTTCCCCTTGATGTCAATAACTCTTCATCATGACAACCATTTATGATATGGGTTGGTATGCAACTATCTTGGGGTGGGTCTACTAGCACACATGATCTAGGAGAGCTACTAGTCTCTCTTACCCCTTTGTATATGATGTAAAAGTGTTGCTTTTTGTGAAGGTTGTCACACCTATGTATAGCACATGTATTTTATGCCTAAGCATGGATCCTTGTCTTATGTATTCATCACAGTTCGGCCATCTACTATCAGAGATGATTCTACAAAAGCTCACTCAATTTTACATTTCCCAAGGCAAAGTTCCCGAGGTAGCACACATATCCCAAGGCATTAGTCACATCCTCTAAGGCACATTTGGGCCATTATTGCATACATGGGCATCCTTTATGTTAATATTATGGTAGTTGCGGGAGGTATTTACCTCCACGTGTGAACCTGACGAGAATAGAAGACTCCGGAAAGCAAGAGAAAACCCTAATGAGTTGGCTAATAACCCTAGAAGTATTGTCGGTTCAAGAAGATAATTAATATTAGGTTATTAGCCTCTAAGAGAAGAAGTCGGCCAGAAATAATAATAATATATTGAACAGACACATATCCAGAAGGAGAAGTCGGCCCCAGCAAATCTGGCAGAACCAGTATAAATACAGGGCGCCAGTTCTCATTTTGACACATCTCAGAATTGCAGAGAGCAATTGGTGCGCACTATAGTTCCCAATTTGGTGTGCACGTGTGGAGGAGAGTTACAGATGCAGCTGCTACAGCTAGCAGTTTCAGTGTTGGCTTGGACTATCTCTTGGCTAGGGTTTGGACTATCTGATCAGCTATTGTTGGTGCGCTATCCTTGGAGGAAGATGCGCTACACCTTGTTTGGCTATCTAGCCTAGGGTTTTCTTCTGGAGTAATTCTCAGTCAAGGTTAAGGTGCTCGGAGGGTGGCTTAGGCCTATAGTTGGGTGACAAGGGTATCATCAATGGTAAAATGAGCACACAATCTTCTATATTCTAACAAGTTATGGGCCCACACCTCCTTCATTCAGTCTAAACGTTGGAAGGAAACATAGCCACTAGGATATTGAGCTCGTTGAGGAACTGCTGCTAGGGTTACTAATAGAAGCAGCTCCCAAGACACTGCCACTAGGGTTACTAGCAGGAGTAGTTGCAAAAACCCTAAACCTATTGTTGAAGCACCTTAAGTGGAGAGATTGACCTAATCTCCAGACAGATCAGTGCACCCTATCCTAGCGCATCTCCTGATACTCTTAGCAAGCGAAGATGTGAAGTTTGAATTTCTAGTCAAATCTAGGGTTTGACCAAGTCAAGCAGCCATGACTAACTCTATGAAGTCTAAGAACAAGTTAGATGGAGCCTCTAACTTCAGAGCGTGGAAGACAAGGATCAACCTCATCCTTGCCAAGAATAAAGTGTTGGATATCGTGAAAGGAAAGATCGTGAAGCCAAAGTTTGAAGAAGGAAAAGAGAAGGAACCGCAGAACGTTGCAGCTATGGAGAAGTTCAAAGATGTTGACATCAGTGCTATGAGTATCATAGTGGATTCCATAAAATACCACTTGATACCCTACATCTCCCATCTTGACTCATCGAAGAAGATGTACGATGCCCTAAAAAATCTCTTCTCAGTCAGAAACATTGGACAAGTTATGAGTCTGAAGAATGAGCTCCGTGACATGAAGATAAATGATGATGACAACATAACATCATACTTTGTAAGAATATCCCAATTAAGAGATCAACTACAAGCTATTGAAGAGATCACTTCAGAGAAGGAATTGGTGAACATAGTACTCAATGGTCTTCCCAAGACATGGGATGCATTTTCCACAAGCATGAACACAAGGAAGGAGTACCCGACATTTGAAGAACTTTGGACTTGTTGTGCTCAAGAAGAATCAAGGATCAATGAAAAAGAGAAACCCCAAAAGAAGTGTGATGATCAAGCCTTCACAGCAAGATTCAAGAACTTCAGGAACAAAAGGAAGTTTGGTTCAAGGAGGAAGCCAAATCAAGAGAAAGACATTTCAAAAATACAATGCTTCAACTGTCAAAAGTACGGTCACTACAAGAATCAGTGTCCCGAGCTAAAGAGAAGGAAGGAGAAATACGAAGCATCAATTGCCGAAGAAAAGGAACCTACAAAGAAGACTAAGAAGGATGGAAGAGACTTCTTCTTCTAAAAGGTAACAACACTCTTCTTATTTCTTGTACATATCTTGTTTGCATCGTCTCTGTACATATCATGTATATCTATCTCTTGGAAAATAATGTGGAAGAACAAACAAGATGAAAATGGATATCATTAGATAATAAACATGAAAGGATGAAATACAAATCATGTGAAAGCTATTAAGCCGAATCAATCATGAAAAGACTTAGAAGAAACAAAGACAGAAAGAAATCAGCAATCGAGAGGAAATTGGAAAAAGACTTATGACATTTTATAAAAGACAACAAGACGGAAGCGTGGGCTCTATTAGACCAGAGAGCCAATTATATATTGTAGAAGACAATAAGGATGCAGATGGAAGCATGGACTCCGTTAGACGGAGGGAGCCGATTATATGCACTCTTACATGAAGCAAGGATTAGGAGGGAGATAATCATATGACCCATTGAAGATGATGAAGTATATATATCCATGGTAGCAGCCATAAAAGATCGTATGTGTTCAGTTCAACTGCAGAAGAAGACTTCTTCGAAGAGAAGCCTTAAAGTATTCATGGTTGTCCATCCAAATTCGTGATCCTATGATGAAAGGAAGAAGTGTAATCTCTAGGGCATAGAATCTATAAGAAACTCCATGAACCCAAGAACTAAAGAAAAACATGAAGAAGAACATGAAGATTCCAAGAAAGAAAGAGAAACCAGAACAACTAGTCATTGTATCAAGAATCAAAAGATTACCAGCCTAATATGAACTCACTAAAAGCAATCAAGCAGAAGAACTGAAAGTCGTGATGAAGAAACAGTGTATGGAAGACTTATGAATGAAAGCATTGCGAGATCTAGAACCAGAGATTCTCCCAGATGGAGGGAGAAGACTATGATGATTACTTGTTCCAGTAAACTAGACTTATCTCTACATAAGTCATTATATCATCCACAACATCCATGAGTCGGAATTCTACATTAGATGAATGCAAAGAATGTTCTCCAAAGAAATTGAATAAAGAGCGTATGAAGAGCAATCTCAAGATTTTGAGGCATACCAGAAAAGAGACTCATGTATGCAAATAGAAGAAGATAACTTGGTGAAGAATCTCTAGTGCATAGCAGAAGCATGGTGAAGATTTCCTATAAACATCAAGATGACTACTCAGTAGATCAGATCTCATGATGACAAAAGAAGTGCCACATAGATATGTTCCAACTTTCCAACTATGATATACTCTATTGTTCAGATCTACATGAAGCCTTCACAGTGTTCTAGACTAAAGTACATTTGAAATCAAGCATTACATTATCCATGATGAAGTCCAGAAAGGAGAAAATGATTCTCCAATACATATCTCCACATATGAGCAGATAAGTAGACATTTTGGTAAAGCTTCTATCCAAGATGAAAGAGTTTGCGTACTCAAGCTGGAGCTCGTGGAAACAAATTCCTTCTTATTGAAAAAGGAAGAAATGACTCTCCCAGTTAGGAGGGAGCACTGAAAACATTATTGAAAACATTCATTCTTTAAAATTGAAAAATAGTCCATTTTGGACAAATGCTTTCCTATTCGGAAAGTGGATTGAGACTTCTGACGGACAGTCACTTTCCATTGTGGTTAACATGGGAAGTAGTCTAATTGTTGATGTATCATAGACAGTGACTTCCCATTGTGGTTAACATGGGGAGTGGTCTAGGGCAGTCTCTCTTCTTGAGGGTTACTCAAGAAGACTAGCCCACCTCGCCGGACAGCAATTTCTCATTGTGGTTAACATGAGGAATGTTTTGTTTTGGAGGTTGATGCAGGACAGTCTTTTCCTCTTGTGGTTAACAGAGGAAATGGTCTGGACAATCATTCCTTAGGGTTTATACATTCTCTCCAGGGTGCACTTTGATTATTGTAGGAGGAATGGCCCAGGGTGGGGAATGGTCCAGGCTCAGCAATCAGGGACAGACATTCCTTAGGGTTTATAGATTCTCTCCAGGGTGCACTTTGATTAGTGTAGGAGGAATGGCCCAGGGTGCGGAATGGTCCAGACTCAGCATTCCTTAGGGTTATACATTCTCTCTAGGGTGCACCTTTGATTAGTGTAAGAAGAATGGCCCAGGGTGGGGAATGGTCCATGTTCAGAAGACAGGACAGTTATTCTTCCTTGTTTGAGAAGAATAGTCTAGATATCTCATTGTTCTACTCTAAGGGAAGATATGCTTTCATATCTCACAGACGTGAGTGAAAGATTGGCCCAGATAATTCAATTTATATCATAACATTGTTTCTGTGCAGGTTGCTATCAGATGTTTGTTATGAATACAGTAGATGTAGACTACTATGGTGGATATGTTCCACTGTTCCTGAGGCAGATATTCTTTCAGAGCTCACAGATGTGAGTGAAAGATTGGCCCAGATGATTTAGTTTATATCATAACATTGTTTCTATGCAGGGTGTTATCAGATGTTTGTTATGAAGACTGTATGACAGTAGATGAAGACTACTGTGGTGGATATGTTCCACTATTCGTGACTATACGTTACTGATCAAGTACTTGTGTGTTACCTGGTGTGGTAGTGAACCACTGGATTGTAGTTATGTACTACTATGAATAAGACACAGTTGTGTTCTATTTTTGTAATCACCATCCAAACGAATGATGAACAGAGATTTTCCAAACGGAAATTGGTTCAGAGCATTTACTCCTCTAGATTATAAGAGTGGTTCTTGTATCACTCTATGGTGTGAGTGACTTATCGAGCATCATGTCTAATTACTCGGATGAAGTATGGTTTCGAGAGATGATGTAGTTGATGGTGATGGTGATGCTTATGATCTAGTCATGAGATAGTCTAGACGACTATATTGATGCTACCGGGTAAATGGTATATTTTTGTGCTCAAGACCATTACCTGTAATACCTCCCTAGCTAGGAGGGAGTGTTAATATTATGGTAGCTGCGGGAGGTATTTACCTCCACGTGTGAACCTTACGAGAATAGAAGACTCTGGAAAGCAAGAGAAAACCCTAATGAGTTGGCTAATAACCCTAGAAGTCTTGTCGGCTCAAGAAGATAATTAATATTAGGTTATTGGCCTCCAAGAGAAGAAGTCGGCCAGAAATAATAATAATATACTGAACAGACACATATCCAGAAGGAGAAGTCGGCCCCAGCAAATCTGGCAGAACCAGTATAAATACAAGGCGCCAGTTCTCATTTTGACACATCTCAGAATTGCAGAGAGCAACTGGTGCGCACTGCAATTCCCAGTTTGGTGTGCACGTGTGGAGGAGAGTTGCAGATGTTGTTACTGCAACTAGCAGTTTCAGTGTTGGCTTGGACTATCTCTTGGCTAGGGTTTGGACTATCTGATCAGTTATTGTTGGTGCGCTATCCTTGGAGGAAGATGTGCTACACCTTGTTTGACTATCTAGCCTAGGGTTTACTTCCGGAGTAATTCTCAGTCAAGGTTAAGGTGCTCGGAGGGTGGCTTAGGCCTATGGTTGGGTGACGAGGGTATCGTCATTGGTAAAACGAGCACACAATCTTCTATATTCTAACACTTTACACATGCCACGTTGGAGATTCTATGTCACACTCCTTTTTCATCACTTTTTGAGTTGTTCCTCGCATGATTTAAGGGTCGGCCCACATGTGTGGGATTTATGACAATCATGAGGGTGTTTTGGATGATGATTTGACGTGGAGGGGCATCTTCCTTGCCTTACGGGGCATCTTTGCTTGATTTGAGGACTCGATTATACCTTGGAGATACATTTTGAGCATTCCTTGAGCACATTTTGAGGGGGACATCCACGTTTGAGGTCCTTCTCCACCTTTTCATGAGGTCATTCCACTTGGAGGAGCTAGACATTGGTGTTTTCCTTGCTTGGGAGGATACTTCACCATGTTTTGAGGCCTCCACATCACATTTCCCTTCGAATGTTGGGCTAGAAAAGAAAATTAGCCCCCCTTCTTTATGGCACATCCTCCTCTCATGAAGGTTTTATGTACATGTGTCATCATTTGATTATGTTTTAACTTAGTCTCATTTGTGTGGATGACAAATCTTCTTTGTTAGTCTCCTAGGCACAAATAATTAATAAAGAATGAGAAGGATGTTGAAGCCTCCTATATAAATAGAGGCTCTCCTCTCATTCCAAATTGTAGTGAATTGTTGGATATCATTTTGACTACAATTAATAGAAGATCTTCCTCTTGAAATTTTGGTGTTAATTCTTGGAGCTTTCTCTTTCTTGGTTATCTTCTTGGTGCATTAAATATTTGTTATAGTGATTCAAGTCTTCTTCTAGCTTTCAAGATCAATTCATTTGAAGAGTTGTTCTCACACCTGGAGATGAGACATTTTAGGGTTTGCTCCTTCTTCTCATGTTAGCTTGAGTAAGTGCTTAATCCATTGCTTTGTTTTTCCTCTTGGTTCCTTGGTAAAGGTTTTAAATATTTTGTTCAAGTTATAGTTGATCTTGTTGGTCAAGATGTTTTCCTTTGGGGAATCCCTTCTTGTAGGGTCTTGGTCCTCTTAGATTTTCTTGAATAGATTGGAGATTATTCTACCCATAGGGTTCAAATATTTTACCCTGGTCCTTAAGATAGAAGTGACCAATTCTAAGAAGAGCATACTTCTTGACCCCATAAGCCTTAATTGGATAAAAAAGACACTAGTTCTATATCCAACAACCAACAAAAAACCCTAAAAATCAAAACTTTTTTATTTTTTGTTGTTTATAAGGAAATCTAACGATGAAAATCAAAAAAAAAATATGTATTTAGATTTATTTCATTGTCTCGTGTAAAGTTAATGGATTATTTCATTTCCTACACAAGTTAATCCTAGGGTTTATCTTTAATTGTTGATCTCTAACCCTAAGGAGACAAATCAACCATGTTGGATTGAGCTTTAAAGTGTTATCTAACATTTTGTGGGTTGATTTAAGGTGATTCTCAAATACATAAATTAAATTGCAGCATTAAAAATCAGATTTTATGAAACCCTAATATTAGGGTTTAATGCTTCAAGGTGTTTTCTTTCTCATTCCTAGTCTCTATTTCATTTCTAGATTGTTTACCAAGATTATCTTACATTTCTAAAGGTGAATTTAATCTTTAATGTTCTTATAATTGCTTATCATTTAATTGGAGATTGATTTGGTGAATTCCACGTGCTGACTTGTGAAACCCTAGGGGGATTCACCATCTATTTTTGTGAATTGTTGTTTAGTTAATGTTTATATATTTTTAGAACTTTTATTTAACACTTTTTTGTATATTTTTATATAGAATATCGATTGCCCAGTTGAAAACATCCAAGAAGTCTTGTTCATTGTGTTTATTCTCTCTCTTGGATGGTAGTTTCATGACCTAAATCTGAAATTTCAGCATTTTTATTCATAAATCAAATTTTGAAGTGAAAGACAAAGATAAGTTTGACCTCTCTTAGCATATAATCAAGTGGTAAACACGAGAATGTGTTGCACCTTTGATTAATGCTAAATGTCTTCACTCTTTGTGCCTTAAAGTAGCTCGAAGTGGTTCTAATTGTTTAAAAGTTTTATTTGTTGAGTGATAGACTCAATACAAATTTGAAACAATTGTTGATGTTATTTATCTTATACATCAAATTTGGCACACACATCCATTGAATCCTAACCTTTCTTATACATCTCTAGAGCATTGTAATTATTAATAGGAATCTTTGTGCATAGTCTTGTTACATATTGTGTGGATTCATTAAAGTAAATCATATGATTGTTTGGTTTTATTTCACTTAAAGAGGTTTACTTTCATCATTTGGGATACCCCTCATGGCTTCTGGGAGTTGGCCTAAATTGCAAGGGAAAGTGTACTGAGGTGACACTAGTGCACTTCACGTCTTCTTGCCCTAGTTAGCACCTATATTGAGACTTTTCACAAGGGTGCTAATTCAAGCAGTAACACAGTACACATTTTATAATTATGATAGTCAATGGTGGTATGATGAAATGTGGTGGTAGGTGTGAAAATCTGAAACTTCAAATGAGGGACTATCAACTCAAATCCCACATGTTTGCTACATTAGGGAAATTTTGAGGTCAAAAATGGATCTCAAAACATAAAAAATGTACTATCAAAATAAACTTTAGAAGAGCCAATAGGATTCAAGATGATGATGTCAACCATAAGGGTAAATATATTTGGAGGGAAAGGAAGAAAACTACTTTTTTAGTCGTATTTTCAAATTATCCCCTTATAGGTTTGCTCAAATTTCAAGTGTACGCACTTGTTGGCTGCAAAATTTAACCACATCCAACAAGTATCCACTTCACATACTTTCGATAGACCCATAGTGAGATAAACTAAAAATACATGAAACACGTTTTTCCATGTATTTCCAGTTTGTCTCACCATTGGTCTGTCAAAAGTATGCAAAGTGGGTACTTGTTGGATGCAAACTTCAATTTTGCATCCAACAAGTGCCTACGCTTAAAATTTGAGTAAACCTATAAGGAGATAAATCAAAAATATGTTAATAAATTAGTTTTCTTTCTTTTCCTTTGAAAATTCATAACTCTTATTTTATTATTTTCCTTAGGAGGCCCATTTTAAACCTCAAATTTCTCCTAATGTGTAGTGCTTGAAGTAGAATGATTACGAACATTGAAACGGGTTACTATGGATTTCAAGGAGTTATACATTAGCTTCAAACTAAGGAGGGCCATAAACATACCCTTAATGGACTCAAGTTCAGCTCCCCAAAAATTATTAGCTCTCACCATGTAGAAAAGTTGTTGAAGAAAGGCCACTTTGACATTATTGCCCAATGCAATGCCATAGAAGGTATGGACACCATCCCACAGGAAATTTACCATGATTTACAATCAATCCTACTTAAGCATTAACAAATATTTGAAACACACCACAACTTACCCCCTTCACATCATGAGCATGATCATGGTTACATCCCACTAATTCCAGGTAATGAACCACCTAATATGCATGTATGGACACCATCCCACTAGGAATTTACCATGATTTAAAATCAATCCTACTTAAGCATTAACAAATATTTGAAACACCACAGCTTACCCCCTTCCTTCCATGAGTATGATCATGGTTACATCCCACTAATTCCAGGTAATGAACCACCTAACATTCATCCTTATAGGCACCCATTTGCACAAAAGAATGAAATTGAAAAGATCATTTCGGAATTATTGGAGGTCATTATCGCCTACTCTCGATTTGGAAATTGATTTGTTGCCTACTTTCGGGAAGCCTACTATAAAATCCATGGAAACGTTAATCCAAATAGTCATTGGGATCGACAATGGTTGCAATGCCTCGAGAGTGTTCACTATTTCACCCTTGTTCCTTTTATCAATATAAAAGTATGGATGTCCTTTTTCATGCCTTCCCAAAAGAAAGAGTGCTTAGCTTGTTTGTTGGTTTTTTGAAAGCTAAAGCGACTAGTTGTAGGGGGTGAATGCAACTCCTTTAGCACTATATGTTTTAAAGTAGAATTTTGCACGAGAAAAATACTCCCTTTGTACCGTAAGGTATCCTACTAGCAAGTATAGCCCATCAAGGGATTGGGGTCCTCTTAAATTATTTGGATGAGTTGAACCACTCTGTCATTTTCAAACCATTCATATTGGGCTTCTGTAATCCATTTTGGTATTGGTAAAGATTAAAATTTAAAAAAAAAAAAAAAAATTAAAATAATAAATAATAAATAATAAAAAAAAATCTTTGATTATATTTCCTAAATAAAGCATCGACCACCACATTCTCTTTGTCCTTCTTTTATATGATCTCATAATCATACCCTAACATCTTCGTAACCCAATATGCTCACTTGTTCTTGAACAATCATGGTAGTACTTGATCATCTTTCCAAATATGCTCACTTTTGTGCCCTACAACACCCATTTACACCCTACACATCAGACCAAGTCTTCATGGATCAAATTTGTAAGTTACATAGCATGCTCAACTTGCTTTGTGTCGAATCATGATCCCACCTTCACGAGCAAATTCTAGTTGTTTAAACTACAAGGCACATAATTGAACATGAGCACAACTTATCATCTCCAAACATATGGTCAAACCAAAGTGGTCAACAAATGCTTGGAAACCTACTTAAGGTGTTTTGCAATGAACCAACAGCACTAATGGGTTCAATGACTACCTATTGTTGAATGGTGGTACAACACCACTTATCATAGTGCCACCAAATGTCATCATATGAAGTTGTGTATGGCCAAAAACGTCGTTTAGTCGTGTCATATTTACCTAGCACATCCAAGGTTTAGGAAATTGATCACACACTTAACACCAAAGCAGTCATTCTTCACACAGTTAAGGACAATCTAATTTTGGCTCAAAATCAAAAGAAGCAGCAGGTCAATCATCGTCATTTTGAGCATTCTTTTGAAGGAGATATAGTGTTCCTTCGTCTCCGACCCTATAAGTAGACCTCTCAAAGATAAAGACTCCCAAAAGCTAGCACCAAAATTCTATGGAACTTATCAAATACTCTAGCACATTAGACAAGTTGCCTATCAATTGACTCTTCTAGCCAACTCCAAGATTCACTCAATCATTCATGTGTCTTGTTTGAAGAAGGTCATGGGACAAATTGTAGAATTCAAACCAGCATTCCAAAATTTGATGAAGAGGGTTTCATTTCGTTACAACAAAAGGCAATACTAACCAAACAAGAACACCAACTGCTCCAATGCACAATTCGAGAAGTCCTAATACAATGGAAGGATACACAACCAAACAATGCCACCTGGGAACCAACAATGATTTTACAACAATTTCCACACCTCCAACCTTGAAGACAACATTGTTCTTGAAGGGGGAGGACATATTAGGACCTATTACCACCCAAAATGCAAGTGTATTTTGAGACATTCTTTTCAACAACACTATAGAAGGGAAATGTGGATTTGAGCATAATTCTCACATCCTCTTGTTTATCACCTTTTTCTTTCACATTCATGGAGGATGCTCACGTCTTTTAAAGCTTGTTTGATGGTTGAGTTCACACATTTGGAGGCATGTTTGCACATGTGACAAAGATTCACTTTTCGAAGCCCTTACCTACATATTTTCATGCATATTTGTTCATTCAAGGTGCATCTCATAACATTCGAGGCATAATCCACATTTTTGGAGGAATTTCACACCATTGAAATTCATAGGAGGGTGCACTTCATTAAATGTGAACACGTGCCATACAAACCCCATCTACATGATCAAGCACATCTTTCTAGGTGGAGCACACATCATCCAAAGAGGGTTTCATGGCATCAAACACTAAGAGTGGGGAAGCACTCCACCTTTAGAGAAAGTTTAATATATTTTATGGCATATGTGTTGAGTTCTAATTAATAAGGGCAACCAAGCTTCAAGGAGGTTTGCACATCCATATAGAGCACCCACATTTGGAGGATTGTTTAAGTGTTTTATTGCCCTAGATCTAAGGGTGACAATAATGACTAATCCACTATTTGCAAATTCTTCTAGATCACACCACTTCTTGAAGCACGATTAGTAATGTATTGAATGATCAAAAGGTCAAAGCTACAAAACACATGGCATTCTTACACACTTCTCAAGGGTTTTCATTATTTTTTCTATATATGGGCTAATTAATGAGAGTGCTCCCACTATTTGCACACCTGTCAAGGGCACACCTTTTCCAAGGCAAAGAATAGCACATGTTTGAAGGGCACACCACTCTTTTGGAAGTTTTATGAATGAGGACATGATCAAAGTGGTCCCAAAGCTTCTTCCACTCTTTCAAAGCACACATCTCAAGAATAGAGGAGCACTCCACATTCTTAGGGGGTTAATGAGCCCGTAACTACCTCTTACACAATTATCAAAGATGCACCACTTTAAAGAAGTTTTTTATGTAATTTGAAGGGGTCAAAGGAGCCTTTTTTGAGAGTGTTCTCTTGAGAGGGTGACACATGGTAGCTAGTACATTCCCCAAGGCCTAAGAAGACCCTAGATGGAGGAGCATTCCTATTAACTTGGCATTTATCATTATTTTAGTAGGAATGGTTACTAGGTGGTTTTTTTAAGAGTGCTCTAAGGAGAAGAAAGAGACATGGTATAACAAACCTTATTGCATAGTCAAAGAGGTATATTTCAAGGAGACATGTTGCCTAAGAGGTTGGCAAATGGCATCATGCATTCATTCAAACCCTTGAGCATTTATATTTTATTATTTTACGAAGCACACAACTTTGAGGAGCCTTTATGGATGTATTTTTGTTGTTATTTCTTGGAGAAAGAAGTGGATCCAGAATTGATTTAATATTTGTTGTAGGAGGTTGAACTAGAAATTCTATATAAAGAGAAGCTCTCTTCATTGTTTAGCAATGGTTGGATTTGTGAGATCCCCTCCAAGCCTAGTTGAAGATCTTATGGGAAGATGAAGTTAAGAGCCTATTTTATGTGATTTTCTCCATTTTTCTCTTCTATTTTCCTAGGTTATTTTGACAACTGAAATTATCAAATATAAATCTATCGATTTTAAGCTTGAAGGGTGGTTTTGCTCTAAAGAGAACATTAGGGTTGACATGAAACCCCTCCCCCTTCCTCATCTTGTTGTAATCCATGTTAGATTGAAGGTTTGTTGTCGAAATATCATAGTTAGGGTTGTTCACTCTCCTTTGAGGGCTACCCTAGCTAGGGTTTCAAGTTTATGTGCCACATCTTAGCACTCTTGAGCTTGTGGTGGAATTGTACTTGAAGATTGATATAACGTTGGTTGCTCATTCTCAATAGAAGGTTTCATGCTTATTTCTACTTCATGTTATGGTTTCATATGTGATTGTCTTTTTTCCATGTATTGTTATATCACATTAATTGGCTAACTTTATACTTGTTTAGAGGAGCATCTTTGGAAGAACACTCTTATAATTTCTATGCATATTGGTATCAATCCTTTGGTTAGTTTGAGCGTGTTAGTAACTACCTTACTAGGTCTTCTCCGCAATGTTTGAACCCTCTTGAATTTCGTCTTGACTTCATTGCCCATTGGATAGGCACTAGTCTTGGTCCAACATCCCATCTAAATTCAAAAATTGTTTTGGTCCACCATCCCATCTAAATTCAAAAATTGTCTTGGTCCACCATCCTTGCTAGCAGGCACTTTCCCGTTGCTTGACATGAAACAGTATATAAAAGGCTATGGTTCATAGAAATTTGCTTGAAAAATGGAGCTCAATTTCTGCTGGAATGGAGATTCCATATTTCCAGGCATTGGGGTTCCTGCAGCGACAGCAAGTGGTTCCATTGTAGCTAATTCTCTGGTTTCTGTTGCAGAACACAAAGCTTTTGGATGCCATTGGAATCTGATGATGGTTGAAAGAAATAGCTTTCTATTCTGTAATTTATTCTTCAACTATTTTCAAAGCCTGCCCATATGCCTGTACATTCAACCTACAGAAACAAATATACTAAGTTGTACTATAGTTTCTCTATGTGAAACTGCAAATGCCCTGGCATCTCTGTACTTGAGAGGTTTTAGAATGTGAAAGAGGACATTCAAAGTCAAACCTTTGTTCATGTCTGTACAAGTAGTTCATTAAAACCCACTATCAAACTGAAATATGATTTTGAGAAGAGAAGAATGGGATTAAGTCCAAATGAGCCTAAACACCATATGTAAATCAAACCATTGCACTGCCCTCTGCCAGCTATTTTTCTTCAATCTGGGAAGAGGGTGGTGCTCTTGTTTCGAAGGCTACCAATGGCTGCTTTAAGAGCAGTTTGTCGCCCCCACTTGGTTCCCTCATTCATTTCTTGCAGCAGGAAAACACCTTTCAATTATGGGCATCCTCCCAATTTCAGGTCTAATTATGTTTTTCCCAGAGGATATCTGAACAGTACAGGGATTGAATTAGGTTTTTGTTCAAATGGCAGGAGAATGTTTACTAGGGCCTCCACCTGGAAGTCCATGCGATCCCCTTATGAATCTCTGGGTAATTTCTTATCACTGGATCCAATTCAAGCTATTGTCCAAGTTAATTTCAATGCCCTCCAGTTCAGTTTAGGCATTGTTCCAGTTAACTGTATTGAGCATGAATTCAATTTGGGCATTCCCATGTTAAATTGTGTTGCCCGTGAATTGATCTTCGACTTTGAGCATTTCCCACAGCTTTGTTTTAGCTTTAATGCTGATGAATTTAATCTGAGCATTGGTTATGGCAATTGATAGAAAATTGAGCAGTTGTAATTGAGGTTATCTATTAACAATGAATATGATCCTCAAAATAATAACAAAATCCTCATGATACTTTTCAAAAATGATCCCTATGGCCAATTAGGAATTCCTTTGTACATGAGAAAATTGGAACCTAAAACAGAAAATTTAACACAATTACACAATATGAGCAGCTCTATCATTTAAGGCTACACTACAGCATATCTACTTTGCACTCATCCACCATCGCAGGCAGCATATTCTTTAGTTTTTCAGAACTATCAATGTCAGGAGAAGACTGCACATTCATTCCAGCTGCTTCAGGAGGTAAACATCGCTTTGAAAAGTACGTTGTAATACCCTTAATTTTCTTTGTTGGAGTCTCTGTCACTTCCAAAGTTTTTAGTGTTGGAGTCTTTGTCACTTCCGAGGCGTTTAGTGTTGGAGTACTTGTCACTTCTGAGACTTGCACTGCATGAGAGATGAGCAATAACAAATGAGAACTGGCAAATGAACCGTAAAGTTTAATTTTTAAGTGTTCATCTACTGGACATAACACTCACCTGGAGGAAACATACTCAATTTTTCAAGGACCTCCTTTTTGACCTGGAACAACACAGAAGTATTCGACAATTCAACAACTATATATAAAATATAACATGAAGTTTAGTTAATGCCAGGATGCGGCTAGTACAGGTAAATTCACAAAGAACTAAACAAGTGTTGGAAGAAGTAACTAGACAAACCTGCCAACGGTTTTCTACAAAATCCGATATCTCACGGATTTTGCTTTTCAACTGCTTCTTTGGTATGCTGGGAAATTTGTTAAGCAGAGACTCAACTATCTTATTCATGCCTTGGGTAGAGGACTGGATAGTTCGAATCTGAAAAATACATATATCAGGAAAGATGTGAGATAGAGTACAAGTCTAGGAACCCCCAATCATAAATCCTTCATATGGGAAAGAAAGATTACTCACCAATTCAGGTACGTCTGAGTCTGGAAAAACAGTGTAGTTTTTCTTTTGTCGTTTAGAAAGCTCCCGGTCCTCTTTAGGACTTGCCTCTGTTCGAGGCTCAGAAGGAAGCTCAATAAGTATTTCTGGCAAACAAATCTGAATCCGCAGAGCCTGTAAGCATATTTGTTCCAGTCTATGCCTGGCATTTGGCTCTGGAGGACTGTGTTCACTCTTCGTATTATGCAGATTTGTTATGATGAAAACATGGTTTGACCGCAAGGCTTGTTCTGTTGCATTTTCTAGGACCTTTTGCTGCCGCTCAAATGCATGCCACTCAGACTCAGTTTCTAGCCGTTGGTTATTGCCACCATTTTGGGACACACTATAGCGAGGCAAATCATCTTGCATATCTTCTTCCATATCTGATTCAATGTCATCCAAACAGACACCCTGTTCATGCACAAGACAGTGAATCATTGTCATAGCTTGCGATGGAAAATTTAGGTGCACAATTTGACATATTACTGGGAGTCATCAAGGCCAACAAATGTATCTCCAACTATATAAATCGCCAAAGTAATTAAATGGTTGCATTCAACTTATATACTTCCATAATAACCCTGCTTTTGAGGTAAATTCCAGCAACACTACAAGGGGATGAACCCTCAATTACCCCCAAGAAAACTTGGGCATTGCAACAAGAAACACTAAAATAACAGCAAAGGCTTTTTATGTACTCATGATTAAAGAACCTCGCCAAACATTTTTTACTGTAGAATTTACCTCGTCTTCAGAAAGATATCCATCAGGTACAAAAAACCCATCACTGTCATCATCTTCCTCGGATTTAAACTTGTCTGTCTCAGCCTCAATCTTTTCTTCCTCGTCATCTTTGTCACAGTCAGAAAGGCTTTCCCCAGGATCTTCCTGAAGATATTTAACAGAGTAAGAAGAGTAAACAAAAATATTGACAACTACACTTAACAAAAAGATTTAGTTATCAGCACCTCTTCCCATTCTTCATCACTCTCATTCTCATAGTCCAAAGAAGAGTCCTTCCTGAAAGGATTTCGAGGCCTAATGCCATCACTGCATCAAAACCAAATAGTCAGAACCAAAAACATACCCTCTTGTCTACTGCAGGATTAAGAATCCATGAGCTTCAAGGTGTTTCATATGTTCCTCATCGTGGTCTATCAAAGTTAAAAACACTACCTGTTTCTTTAATAATTAATAGACTTGAAACTATGCAAAGTATATTCACCTTTTCTTAGAGAAGGTTCCATAATAAGCAGGTCTGTGGCTGTGATCAAACTGCAAAAGCTTTCTTCTTTTATTATGAAGCCTGGTTTCTCTATGTGCAGTGGTACTTCCATTATTCCCAAGCAAACTATCACTCGAAACTTCTTCCCAGTCATTTGCAAGGTTCTTTGCCATGAACTCCTGATCTTCAATGTCAACATAAGTCCGTTTTTTGTTTGTAGAGGATTGCACTTTTGTCAGGGCTACAGCTTCAGCTTCAGCAGATGCCCCCTGCAACCGAAGTTCATTGAACAATGCAACTTTCGGTTTACGCCGGATACCCCAACTTATATGTCTTTGTGCAGAAACTCGCCAATTAATATTGTGCCAAGCTTCCAGGTGTGACCTGAGTACACAAATCAATCAAAGTCATTCAACTAAAAGTACTTAGAATCTAGAAAAAACACAACATATTCATGCCACATGTCACACAATTATAAAAAGCTAGAACAGCAACCTTAGAAGATCCCCGGTCTCTGTCTCTGCTGCTTGCAGTAATATTTGATCCATTGACATCATAACACCACTGCAAATCTGTGCATTTTGCTGCAAAGAATTATGAGTTGTTTCATCCAATACAGTGGGCACTGTTTGAGTGTTAGGTGTGTCTTTTTTACTGTGAAGAAATCGATCCATGAGTGTGGCCTGTTTTTGTATTGCAAGTTGCTTTTTCATCTCAGCTTCTTCCTTTTCACGCCGTTTCTGTTCTTTTTCTGCCTCTTCTTGCTGCCGTTTCTTTTCCTTCTCCTGGTTCAAGACAACTAAAGATGTTATCAACCATATATAGTGCCATCATGGAATGCAGAGTAGAAATGTTTCCTTATTGGAGTTGTATAAATATTAGCTTTTTCTTTCTCATGCTGCTTGGAAAAAAAGGGTTTCCTGTTTGAATTTGAGAATTTGGGAGTTTGATTGTAATTTCATGTAAGACAAGTACTCTACATATAATACAGAAGTAGAATACTCTCAAAAAATTGGAAAATATATTGGTGAAAGAAATAAATAAAAACATGATAAACTCAATATAGGGGTAATATGTCCTCATAATTGTAATAATCTAACAAAGAAAGTCAATATTGTCAATTTTCCACTTTCACATTTGCATAGGCATCTGGATTAAAAATAATGCAAATCTATTTCAACAAGCCATCAAAGAAAGTGGTGTAGGCTGAAAATCTTACTTGAATGATAGCTTCCTTCTGAGCACGAACTTGTTCCCTTTCCTAGAATTGTAATAAGAAATGTTAGTTAAAGCTCCAAACCCTAGCTTTTAAAGCTTGCATTCTTTCATAAGAATTCAACTAACCTGTTGAATCTTCTCCCTTTTCAGTTCCCTTTCCAACCGTTTCTGTTCCATCTCACTCTTCCGTTCATTTCTTTCTTTCTCTTTAATTGCCTCTTTCTCCTTCATCTTGGCTTGCTTGACCATTCTACATCAATAAACAGAGATATGTTGGCAACATTGAATATCTTCAGCTAACAGTACATATCCAAAAGGCTAAATCTAACAGCATCAAATTAAATTGGTTTGCAAATTGATTCAATGCATAAACATGTGACTGAGAATCTTACATCTGAGCATGATTTTTCTGAAGCAAGTCTGCAACTGTAGCACGAATGCTCATCTCATCATCAGCTTTAGCAAGCAATTCCTCGGCTTTGGCTACATCTATATTCCCGCTTCCTTCTGATTCCAGTGATGACAATGCTGATAGCATTGCTGTTTGCAAACACCAAAAAGAATATAGTTAGCTTTTCAATACTGTGTGCAAGGACTAATTTTTTTGCCCTGACTTTTGGCCTAAGAAACAATTACACATCTTCATCCAGATCTGTACAGAGAAGTTAGAACTTAATCGAATCCTTGTGTTCACCATCAAGAATCACAGGATTTACATTTTTTTCCTTTCAGGACAGGAGTACACTCATTTCCCAGATTTTGCAAAACAACATTTCACTCATTTCCCAGATTTTGCAAAACAAGGATAGAGGCCATCATGCACCACAGCAAACCTAAAAAGGCTTCAAAAAGGTTTATAACATGTCCTGCTGAGACAATCCTTTGACAAAAAACATGTATTGTAGATAAGCAGGAGAATTGACAAAATCATATGCTACCTATCCTCAAGACAAAAAGGAAAATACAGCCAGAAACAGAAAACCTTGTATCAGGTGTTCCAGTGATTTATATATGCAAAACAGAAGACCATACCCATGGTTTATACCTTAGTTCATAAGCAATTTTCTTAAAGCATCCATCCTAAGAAACAAGACACATCCAACTAGGGGCCTGTTATACATGGATCTGCACATATTTGTTACCAAAGGCTCCACAGATGCATGCTCTGAACTTCTCAATTGCAGGTCTGTAGATGAATAAGCTGAAGATGTTTATTTAGAGCTGCCAATAGTGTCAAGCCTGTAGTTTCCAGAATCTGATCTAGCACCTTTGCTAGTCCCATATCCAGCTTCTAATCCCCTTCTATGGGCAGAGACTTTCCTCCAAATTTCTTCAACATTCTTATTGCCATGTACTGGTGGACTTCCCTCTCTGTTATGCAGGATTGCACTTGAGCTTTCAGACTTTAGCTCAACAAGTGTGAATTTTTGCAATAACATTTTTGGCACCATTACCGAGGATAAAGTCCATTTTCCAGGAAGACGACACTGGAGGAGTTTTCAAATTTGAAGATCTTCTCCTAGCAACTCCATTGGAAGAACAAATAACCTTGTTCTTACAAATTTTGAAGATTGTGCTTGTAAGGTGAGACAAGCACCAATGTGAAGGGTTCTACAACTCACCTTGGCAACTCCATTGTGATTAGGTACAGAAATTTCATTTATTGTTGAGCTCTCATATTGAAATTTGGATATGGTGAAGGATGGCTCCATGGTCATTTCATGAAGTATACAAGGCTTTTGATATCAAGGATATCCTTGGCTATCCTAATCAATGCCCACCCAAGTGGTGGGAGGATTGCCCTAAATTTAATGGTGATCAATCATTGGCCATCCCACATGTGGTAAAGGTTTTGACACATCTTAGAAAGATCAAAGCCGAACATGCAGATGTGATGATGAAGGTTTTTGTTGTTTCCCTAGGAGCACAAAGGGATTGGCTGGTACATTCTTGCGAACCACAAGTAGTATACCTTCTGTTGCAGTTCTTATTGAAGAATTTCTCAAGCATAGGGGGCCAAAATCCCAGAATTTTGAAGACACACATCAAGACCTATTGGCAACCCTGAATAAGGAAGGTCTTCTTGGCCATTGTGAAGGCAATGATGAAGCTTTCCTGAAGGAAGAAGGCAGTCATGGAGATTCCAAGGGTTTGCATGCTGAGAATAATCATGATGATAAAAGTTGCCAAACACTCAAGGGAGATCTTCAAGAAAATACCCTAAGGCGGCCTTATGCTGTTGTTGAAGAAGTTGATCAATAAGACAACCTAGGGGATGATGCCACTGCTGTCATAGGGGAAGTTAGCCCTGAATTTGAGCAGGTCAGCATTCCTGACCACACAGCAGATAGCATGGGCACCCCAGAATAACAGTACAGCAGCAGACCTGGGAAATGCTTGATACAAGACCCTGATGACATGTTTTCTCTCCAAGAGGAAATAAATGATGATGTTACAGGTCTAAAGATTGGTACAGAAGGTAACCCTTCAGGCATCATTGAAAAGAAAGGCACTACACATCCACAGAAAGAACAGCCTCGTGATCTTCTTCAGGGCTTTGGTTGTGAAAATGAGGTGTATTTGGGACAATAGGTTAAAGAAGAAGATTTCGAGGATTTTTATGTCTCGAACTATTATGAATCTGCTGCTCCGAAGATCAACACTGAAGAAACTAGCTTAAATTGTGAAGCAGGCAGAAGTGTTAGAATTTCTATTGTTCCAGAGCTAGAAAAAAGGGACCTAGATTTGGGTATAGATGAAGAGTTTGAAGTTTGAAGGGTGTACAAATTTTCTCCAGCTGAATCCAACTTCATATTTCAGGAGTTTTGAAAACAGTCCTCTCTATGACAGTTATGACCATGAAGATTAAGGGGATAGAACAGTGAGAACATCACTCTTTTGGGAGAAAAAGGGTATCAATCTGATAACGGTTATGATCCTTTGCTGGTTGATGAGAACCACAATGCAGGCTTGGTGATTTCTGAAGAAGATAAAGCATGCAGCATTACCCCTGCTATCCAAAAGGAACAACTACATATCGACTATAATGACAATTATTTTCCAGAGCTAGAAGAAGCATGGCTCAAGTATGGCATCCAAGATGACAAAGAAGTGGATGCTTTTTCCTCTAATTCTGTCTGGACAGAGCATGATAGCATCATGAGTATTCATGGATTATATTATGAAAACAATGAGGAAGTCATCAATCTGCAGGTGGATCATTGCAGACTTTACACTTTTATTTTTGATGGACCACCTATTTATGATATGGAGGATGGGCATGACCAAAAGAAGTTAGATCTTGGGAAAAGTCAACATGCAAGTTCCATTTCTGAAGGAGAGCAGTTTCTGTTTCTTAACTTCAGCATAGATGTAGAAAGGGTTCGTGAACTGGAAAATGAAGAGAGACCAGATTTTGAGGCTTCAAACATTCTTGACAGAAAAATGATCTCCAAATCATATAATTTGGATGCAGTCATTTTTCCTGATCCAAGGGGGAAGGGCCTTTTCCATAAACTTGGATGATGACCCTTGGTGTGATGAGGACACCGATTGGGTGGCTGAGCATCATTTTGGATGGACACATATTAATCATTGTTCTTTTGCAGGAAATCAGTCCTGCAGCAGCCCTGGTCTGTGCATAGGAGTCAAAAACAGTGGGATCCTATGTGGTGACAAAGACAAAGGATATCTGGCTGGTGATAAAATTAGGGAATCATCAAGAGCAACATCTGAACTGAAAGTTGCCGGTGTGGAAGCTAGTTACAGACCTGTTCTTGCAAATAATCCACCTTGGAACATAGCACACCAAATGCAAGATGAGAAAGAGGAGAATGCAGAACAGTCTAAAAATGATCGCCATGGCACAAATCCAAGGCTATCAAAAGACAACAATTCTGTTCTGTTGCATCATCAAATCACATTGGATCTGAGAACTGAAGAAAATGCTGAATCTCTCTAAATTAGGGTATGAGAATGATGTCATTAACAATGCTCTTCATAATCCAAAGAAAAATAAGAAAAGACCATGTGTGTTGCATTCTGATGATTGTAGACCAAAAGACAGGGAAGTCTCCACATCTCGGAAAGAAGTTTTGTCCATCCTCTTAGCCAGAGCATCCAATGCTCTGCATTTGTTTGTACTGTGTTAATTATATCCCCAGAACTTGTGGTAGACCATGTTTGGAATAGAGGAATATTTCTGCAGGATGGGATAGTGTTGCGCAGGGTGGTCGTAGGCTCAACAAATCTCACAGTATTCCCCTGATTGAATGTTCTGGAAAGGGGGGAGGGGATCCCGCAAGAAGATGAAATGGATTATAAAAAATTCACCTCACTTGGTTCTGACCATGTCAAAAGCAATGTAACCATCATAGTAAAAAATAAATACAGGCTTGATTTCAAAAATAACCAACCAAATCGTCCTGAAAATGGCATATGGCTCACTGGTCACTCAGGAATGCAGATCTGATGAGGATGAGTGTTAGGTGGATTCCTAAGAGAGTCATTATGACAGGAACCCACTCCATTCTTCCAAAAGAAGAATTGATGTCAGGCCCATGTCCATATCCCACGTATTGGACACATACACACTAGGACACATGTCCAACATGTGTTTGGCATGTGTAATTGATGTCAGGCCCATGTCCATATCCCACGTATTGGACACATACACACTAGGACACATGTCCAACATGTGTTTGGCATGTGTCCTAAAATAGGACACATGTCAAACACATGCCGTACATGTTTGACTGTAAATATATTTTTTCATTGCTATTTTCTCATTTTTCAACTGTAGGAAAAGAGCTCTTATGATCTCTCATTGCATAGGTGAAGGGTAATATCAAGATTTTAAGGGATTCCAAGTGTTTTGTAAATGTTCTAATTTCTAAAAAATGTGAAGCTTTATCTTTATATATGTATGTATATGTATATCTATGTGTGTGTATATGTATATGTGCATATGTATGTTATAAATGTGTGTGTGTGACACACCCACACACAAATATAAAACATGTTCCCATGTCCTATTTCTGTGGTCAATGTTTTCCATGTCAAATACTCATATTTCCATGTCCTCCATGCCTTGTGTCATGTGACTTAGCATCCATAATTTTTTCCAAAGAAAATAAAAGAACATATACATTTGCATGACCAAAAATAAAAGGATTACATCTAATAGCTCATCACACCAATAAATATACAACCAAAGGGCCTGTTGGAAGCTAACCTTATAAAAAGGCCTCCAAAAATCACAAAAACTGATATGACAAAGAATTGTAAATAGCAACAAAGAAACACAAATAGAAGGCCCTGTCCTAATCAACAATTCACTAAATCACCTCACAAAGCAATCACCCGAGATGGGAGGATCTCCTAGTCCACATCTCTATTAAAGCATCCATTGTTTATTTAAATTGAAATGTAATATTTTTGCCCAATGTTGCAGAGAGGAACCATGGACATGGAAACAAACAGAATAGAGATCTAGAATATGCAATTCACTTCAAACCCATCTCAATATGAAGATAAACCTATTAGGTAGGAAATAAGAAAGAAATTAGTCCACAAATGGCCAAAATAGGTCAATGGAACTCATAAGTACAATAAGCACCAGTCGAAATGCAGTAGTATCAAAGGCATCCCTTGAAAAGGAAAGATAGAAGCAAGAATCTAGACTAGTATGACAAAGAACAAAATAACAAACCGTACTAAGAGGAATCACTATCAACCTGAAATAGCAGTGATGCGCTCATGAATCTTTTTTCGACATCGGCGACGAATACTGATAAGATCACGCTGTGACTTAGCCAACAGCTTTGTGTCCTTAACCTATCATGGGAAAAATCAAACATATTAATCGTTTTCAAGCCTACACTGATGAAAAAACAAGTTGAAGAAATAAAATGGATTTGACAACAGCCAAGCAATTGAATTCAGTTTAGCAGTACAAAATCTTACATTGCATGAGTAAAAGCATTTCAATAAACTGAACCTTGACTTGTTTATGAAATTTAAAAAACATATGAAGAATGAGATAACTATAACTTGTGTTCTACCTCCCAGCACCAGAGACAGGTTTCTGATTCATCCTCGAGAACATCAGCATCTGCATTTGGAATGCCATAGAAAGGACGCTGTCCAATAAGCAGCACTGAACTTCTTACAGCTGCCGGGCTGATCTCTGTTCCTCCACTTTGATCTATCTTGTTCTTCAACTTCTCATAAATCTGCTGCACCAATTTTGAGTATGGAAGCCTACTTTCTTCCAACAAGCGTGCAACAATCACATTGGTAGTGTTGCTTCCCATATCCACGATTTCATCAGAGCCTGCAGAGCTATTATTTTCAAACCCTTCATTGAAATACTGGAACAGTGAAGCAATTTCCTGCTCAAATTGGTGAATACGAGCTGCTTTAGACTCCGAGTCTAAAGTTTCCAGAAATAAAGAACGCTTTCTCTTGGATCCTTTCTTTGTTGAAGGAGTACATGATGTGGATGAAACCCTTATTTTACTGTCGCTGGTACCAGATGCCTTTACAGGGCTGTTGGGATTTACAGGGGTCATAACAATGTCGTCGGTGCACAAAACATATTGCTCTTCAGATGCTTTAGGCTCATTTAAATTCCCTGATTGCTTAAATTCTGCAGGTCCTGTACAGGGATTTGCATCTGATTTAACGGTACAAGATTTCAAAGGTAACGAATCCAGTTTCATGTTCTTGGGCTTTGGCAGCGGCATTGTAGTATTTTCTGCAGCTAGACCAGGAGAACGAGATAAGTTTAAAGGCATTGTAGTATTTTCTGTAGCTAGACCAGGAGAACTAGATAAGTTTAAAGGCGATTGATCAGGCTTCATGCCGTCGGAACTCGGCAACAAAGTTACAGCATTTTTCGGTCGTCGGCCACGAGGACGAGGGGACTTTAAAGGCAGAGAATCCTTTCGGTTGCCTTTACAGTTGGGAGAGGAATTTACACTGTGTTTTGGAGGTCGACCACGAGACCGAGGCAAAGGATTATAAAACGGTTTCTCACTTCCAGTAGCAGCCAGTTTAAAAGACTTTTCTTCTGTGTTCACAACAGAGAAAGGTGGAACATTCTCATCATTTTCCACTTTTCCCCCTTCTACAATGCCCGGCATAGGAGCAGCTTCAGTCATCGCTCAAATGCCTTGATTGCCTGCTTCGGTACCAATTCGAATTTTAGAAAAGCAGAAGAAAACCTTTCGATTAAAATGAAAAAATGCAACTTATTTAAGAATTGCCGAAAATCCTTGGGAGGAAGCTAAAAGTTGTGAATCGCAGGATTCAACCTACGTCTTTAAAGTTAAAACAGAGATTTTTGGAATGAAAACGGGGAAGGATCTAAAACGATCCGTTTAAGCGGCAAGGGGAAATATTATTGATAGGAGTTCAATATCTTTGAACAATGCAACTAGTGTAGCTCTTCCAGCAAAAGGAAACAAAGCTAGGCATTATTCAGGCTGCAATATTATGAATACAAATATTTACGGCCGGGAAAATTTCAGCAAAATGGAATTGGCATTATTCAGGCAGACGATATTATGAACACAGACAATCGCGACCGCGGTCGAGCAAGACTCGATAAAAAATAAAATAAATTAAAAATGAGCAGGGTTTGCATACCTGATATTCGTAATATATTGCGACTCCACCGGCGAACCCTTACAAAACGGCTATCAGCGGAATCAACAGAGTGCCAAGGATTACATAGACAAAATCAGGAGTTGCATAACTTATCTTACTTAAATATCAATATATAACCTTCGAATCCCTGCAAAATGCACATCGACAGAATCGGCGAAGTATCGGAGACTCGATTCAACGGCCGAATTGAGCGATGAAAACACGCAGAGATCTAAAATTTCACGATGCTATCCTCCCCTTCGCCCTCTGTGTGGGGCTCGGCTCCTCTCGAAAACAAATCTCGTTGATTAGGTAGAATGGCCGTTCAGTTTGATCACACTGGCGAGTCAAAAAAAAGTGAAGTGTAACCATATGAAAAGACTGCGGGAAATGCAGATCGGAAAATGGAGAATTGGGTTCCCTCTAAAAAATTTGCCAATTTAAAATTCCCGCCGATATTTCAACTTTGCCACCAAATTTGCCGACCTTTCGAATATTTACCGCCACGGTCACACCATTCGCGCTGTGGATAGTGCAACATCGGTTACACAAAAGTAAACCATGTGACCATAGGTCTGATTCTTCCGCCCGTAAACCCTAAACTGTTATGGGAGTTTTGTTTTTGTTTTTAGAATGGCATTGCATTTAAATTAGGTATTTTAGCGGTTGATCTTATCAACAAACATGTCATCCATAATTAATAATGAAATTTTTGTCATTGGTGGTTGAGTGTGAATATATTTATGGTGGTTTGTAATTATAGTAATTAAATTTACATTAAATTAATTTTGATCTTATCAAATACTTCAATATAACGGATGTTGGATAATAAATTAAATTGGGTTTTTTTGAAAAAAAATAAATTTGATTTTATCAAATATTTATTTCTATATAAAGAATGTTTGATTAAAGTTGATTATAAATAAGGATAATTATAAAAAACGATTATAAATAAGTTAGGTTTATTTTAAGCCAATATGAATTGTAATATTGCTTGAGATAAGTATTATTGCATGAGATGTGAATTGGGATTAGCTAGAGTAGTTGGGAGGAATGATCGTTATCCTGCTCTCATCGAGGTTCAATTCCCACGACTGACGTGGTGAGCTCTTAACGAGTATATTATTGTAATGGCTTCGAGCCCTATTGTTGACCAACCTTGTGCCTTGAAGAATATAAGGTTTACCCTAGGTACCATCTTCAAAATGAGGGGAAGTACCCGGTCTTTTGTAACTTGGAAAAAAGAAAGTACTATTGCCAGAGTTAATAAGTGGACAAACTTGATCATTTTAGTAAATCCATTATTTTTTCCAACGCAAAGTTTCGTTATGATATATTCAATTTTTCAAAATTTTGGCAATCTAGGTCATCTTAAAATAGGCCAAAACCTCTAAGGGAAAAGTCCCATGAGTGGAGTCCCCATCAATCATGTGGAACTATAACTTCACATGAAATTATTATCAAATTTAGGGAAGCAGCTCGAGTCAAAATGGGTTGAGTTTATCCACTTATTAACTTACTCCTAAGTACTATGTATTAGTGAGTTTTCTTCATGATCCTCGAGTTGTCCATTATGCACATTGTGTTTTGATGCATGATAGTGGTGGTTTATGGTTGAGAGTTAGTACATTAATTGAAATATTTGTGGTTTGATCTATCATTAAAGTTAATGTTGTGTGTTTTAGTTAGTGTATTTTCTAAGTTATCAATTATTGTTGTTTCGATGATTTAGGTTATCACGGTGGAACAGAGTTCGAAGGTTAAGGGATCTAATATAAGCTTGAATAAACAATATAATAGTTTGTTACTTGTAATTATTGAGTCAGTGTTTGTTAAGTAGTTACTATTCTGTGTGATTGAGAAATGGTGTTTTGGTTGTTGTGTGTTTTTCGAGTTGGAACCACTTTAAGACTCAACATTTGGTGAGCATTATATGAGCTCAAATGGACCTCTCAGTAAGAGATCATACTGCTTGCAAACTCCATAAGGGGTTTTGGGGGCAAACCTTGAAAGTTTCAAAAGATTCGATGACACCAAAAATTAAGTTTGAAAAGACTAATCCTAGTCGAAACTAGGATGATGAGCAAGGATCGGGGATATCCCTGAAGACTGTAAAATGAGCATACAAATAGATTATACAAGGGAAGACATAGTCTAAACATGTAGTGGATTTAGAACAAGAACATGCTTATGGAAACAAATTTCCCGAGGATTCGTCAAGGAAATCCATTAAAATTTCAAAGAATCCAAAGACCAACAGTCAATGCATTTGGACCTTGTTTAGGGCATTGTACAAGAATTTGCACTATGAGGATCATAAATGATGGGATAAAACCCAAGAGAAGTGTTGACCTAATATATCCAAGCTGCCCAATTTTGACAGTGCAAAGATTGCAAATGATCATTTGTTTACCGTCAATACCAATGGGACACATAAAAATAAACCAACCCATCAACCCAATGGATCAAATTCAATGGTGTGTTGAGAGGCACGACACTCAAATAGTATCGAAGTTAATGAGCAGTTGGCCTTTAGAGGCTAGTGTGACATGATTAACCAATTTAAGGGAGCCTATGTTATATATACCCTAAATAGTATATAAGCCAATGATTTGGATTATGTTGACAACAAAACAAAGATAGCAATAACAAGTAAAATAATGTTGAGATAATACAAAGAGCACAATAATACAATGAAACCCAAACTAAAGATTGCATCAAGGCATTTGTGAGTTAGGGGTCCATCCTTAAGTCCATGGAGGAGCTAGACTTAATCGATTATGAGGAGGAATATGATGATTATCTAGGTTATGCTTTTAAGGCACATTAAGAGTTTTCGGTTTCGTGGGCTAATAAGAAGTATTTGAGTAGCAAGTCTCATCCTAACATCATGAAGTAGGCTCTGGATGGTTCCATGCCAAATGGCAAGTATGCAAGTCTACATAAAGATGTTGCTAGTCCAAAAGGGACAAAAGGTGGTGTTGCTTCATGTGGCATTTATCCAGAGTTGAAGTTATAGAGCTAAGAAGCAGGTCACATTAAAGTATCAGAGTTGAGTCGAGACTTAGGGAATCCATGGTATCAAGAAATCCAAGGGTAAAGGATGAGATGGGAAAGAAGGCTAAATTTGAATTGTAAGAAAAAATGTTTTAAGTGTATTAGAGTAAAGGTAGAAAGGGTAAATATGGTGGTAGACCTAGATGTAGGCTCGGCGAAGGTCAAGGGACTAATGGAGAAGGATTTAGTAGGGCATTTTTAGGGGAATCTTGTGAAGAGGGGAGCTTTGTGCACTAGCTTAATGAGTTTTGGTGACCAATTCTCGGTTATACTCTTGGTTTCCATGTCTTGGTTAGGGGGTGAATTTGTTTGAAAGTGAGAAGCTTGAAAGATGCGAAAATGCTTCTAAGGTGGAACTGGTTATGGGGGGCCTTTGATTTATGCTTGAAGAAGTAGCAGATGGGCTTTGACCCTCAATATGAGTCGACATTCCTACAACAAAGTTTAGTCCTCTTTCCTAGGCTCCTATTGGAGTTGTTGAATCTGAAAATTATCGAAGTGATTAGTAATTCTCTCAATCACTTCATCATCTTGGAGAAAAAAAATTGGTTAAGGAGGACGTGAGAGTAATAAAGATTATAGTGGAATTTGATCTTGGAGAAGGGTCGCCAATAGAGCTAGATGTTGATTGTGGGAAATGTGCCTTCACGCATAAACGAGACTTGTAGAGAATTCTATTTATATGCAATGGTTGTCGTGAAACTTGACATCTATTGAAAGATTGTAAAAAACATATAAGGCATGTTGAGAGAAAATTCCAAGTTTGGGTGAAAAAGAGTTCAATGGCAGTGAATTTGGCTTCAAATCTAGATAAGGCGGAACGAGATGGAAAAAAATCTAGTAAGTCCTTAGTCCCAAAGGTGCCTTGGACTTCGGAAGATGTTCGACGGCCCCCATTTCCTCTGGAAGTCTCCTTGAGGTTCCAAGACACTCCTTGTGAACATGTCATTATCTCGCCTATTTGATATATGTCAAATTTTGTACCTTCTCCATGTTTTCAAACTACTCTTATTGAAATACCCTCTTCTGTCAAATTTCCAGTTTCAACTTGTAATTGTAATGAGAGAAAAGGGAGGTTAAGCCTTGGAGACTCTTCTAGCAATTATGAATATTCTATAAATTATGGGAGTGATGATCCTTTTTTGAGATCCATGTCCCTTCCCCTATCCTAGAAACTCAAAATTATGAGTCCTAGCAGAGCTAGGTGGTGATAGGCTTTCAACCTTGATTTTTTTTATGCCACAATTACTAAAGGGGAATCGCAGCCCAAAGGCTCTAAGTTGGAGAAGGGAAGTAAACCCATTAATCATATCATGAAGTCTTCATACCACTTAAGTTCTAAAAGAGAGAATGATGATGACCTGGGGTTTCTGGAAGGGATTTTAGCATTTGATAAGGACTTCCATGTTTTTGTTGGGGAGAAATCTGATATTTCCAAAGAAAATTCTTGGGCTAAAAAGGAGGATAGGGAGGGAAAGTAGGAAACCGTTTATGGGGTCCTTTGAGTAAGGAAGACCCCTAAAGCAGTTTCCAAATGATAATTATTTCTCTTAATTTTAGAGGAATTGGGGGTACTAAAAAGTAGCAAGCCCTAAAAAGAATGTGGGCAATTTACAAACTTGATATTTTGCTTCTTCAAGAAACTATGTATACTAGCTCTAAAGTGGTAGATTTTTTTTCTTCCTTTTTGAAAGAGTGAAATTTATGTTTGACGGATGTTGAAGGACTCTCAGGAGGGTTGGTCTCAAGGTGGAATGCTAACCTAGATGCAATTCCTCAAATGTATTATGTTCAATAATATAGATTGGAGTTGGATCCAAAGAAATGGGAAAGGTATACAAAATTTTCAATTTGTATGGCCCATGTGATGACAGAAAGCTTTTCCGGGAAGGAATCGGGGAATTTGGGATCCTTATGGGGATCAACATCATTGTAGGAGGGGATCTAAATCTAACTCTGAATCAAATTGTAATATCCCCAATTTGATCACCAAGCAATAATACGTTATGTACATATAGTTTATAGGCTGGTGAACCAATACGATTTTGTGTCTAAGTGTCTGTAATGTTTTGGGCTAGAAAGCCTAGCATTCTAATATGTACATACACTAATTAATAAATACATCATGGCTACAGACCAATTCAGACAAAGAGTGTGGGGGGATGGGACTCCACAAGAGGGAAAGGGGGCTAAGGGCTCAAGGAAAGGGGTTAAGCCAAGGAATATAATATTTTATTCATAAGTCTCTACTCATGGGGCATATATTATTTCCTAAGTTCCTAAGTGGCAGGAATGAGGTCCTTGAGTGCCACTTGTCAAGAGAGAAAAATGCATATTTAACGTATGAGCTTAGTGTAAAAGTCATCCATTCCATCATTTTTCCTTGCCATTCTTACTCTGGTATGTTGGGTGTAAGCTTAGGAAATCTAGGGCCCCTAATACCTTGTGAATATTGTGAATCCTAGGTAGATTTGGTTGGAAAACTCTCCTTAGGTTTCCATACGGAAGGTTGGAACCCTGGAGGGAGAATTGTGTGGGTAGGATTGCCCAGTGTGTGAGGCTTGTAGGGTGCCTAAAGACTCCATTATCATAGTTGGAGTTCCTTGAGCCACAACACGGAGAATTCTTGTCTAGGTTGTGTTGGAGCTCTGGAAAGGAAGTGGGACAACTTGAGGGACTGCAAAGCAGAGAAGGGGGTACACTTCCTTGGGTTGTGTGGGTTGAGGGGAATGAGAGCTCAATGGTTGGAATCATTGATAGAGTTTGGTACCTCGGTCTAGACACTTACATATATTGATTGTGATACCTAGTTGGCTTAGGTAGCATTTACTCTTATGGAGTCATGTCCCCAATTGAGGGTGACCTACTGCTAAGAGAGATAGAGCGACAAGATCTATGGTTGGGTGGAACATTTGAGGTCTGTAGCCAGTTGGTGGTTTCATTAAAAGATAATTGTTATGCTTATGTGTGATTTAGTGGTGTTTATTATGTGTGTATATATGCTTAAATTGTTGTTATATTTCATGAATGGTTTACATTCATAGTTCTACATGTTATTTTGAATTATGTATGGGATTGCATATTATTAGGCCCGCATATTTATACCATATGCAGGGCATGTTATATATATGGTATCAAAGTTGTGGTTTGTATGAGTAAATTCAACGGGAAATTGGAGAAATTTCCATTGCCCCATCACTCTAGAGTGTGCATGGGTGGTTAGGTGCATTAAACAAAGAGATATACAGGGTGAGGTAGTAAGAAAAGACCCCCTAACTGACTTTTTTTGTAATTTCTTTGAAGTCCAAAAGTTGTTTGATATTGATCATGTTAAAGTACTACCAACGTGGAGAAATAGAAGAAGAAGCGAAGGAGGAATTTCCAAGCTATTGGATAGATGTCTTGTAGCAAAGCCTTTGATGTCAAGCACGACAAAGATTAAATCTTTGATGGGTCAGAGAGGTGCTTCAAATCATTTACTAATTCTAATGCAAATTGAAGATGAAGGTAGAAAGTGTTGGGTATGTGTTTTATTATTTACATGAATAGACCTAGTCTCAACATTGCACCGGACGCGCGCAGGGGTTCGAGGGAAATGCCCCCCCCCCAAAAAAAAAAGATTGGCATTTTTTACGTTCGTTTTTTAGTGGTTTTTCGGTACATGGTTTTCGTCGATGGTTTTTCTAATTTTGGTTAAGGAATTAGGGTTGTTGACTAGTATGGGTCAATGGATTAGGGGTTCTGGATGTTGCAGGATCCTATATATGTAGTGTATTGTAAAAAATGAAGATATGATGATTAGAAGATTAGAGGTGTGTCTCTAAATAGGTTGTTGGTTTTCCCAATTTGGGTTTCCAGGGTAAAAATCTTTGTGTAATTTGTGTGTGTGTGCCATTGTGTATTTTCTATTTTTATTAAGAATTCATTTGCAGTAATTTATTGTACAAGCTTAAAATATACATTTGTATTAGAGAAATTATTGGCTTCAAGGGGATGCCTTTGTGGTCAGGGGTTTTGACTTGGGTCTATGGTAAACCTTTTATAGTGGGAGATCTGCGGTATCGATTATTCAAGTGGAAAGAAATGGCGAGCAGTTCGAAAATAGAGATCGAGAAATTTAATGGGTAAAGTTTTGAGTTGTGGAAGCTCAAGATGGAAGATCTGTTGGTGGACAAAGATCAATGGATCATCGTGGATCTAGGTATTGCACCTATAGGAATGTTAGAATAAAAATGATCAAAGTTGGATGAGAAGGCGAGGAGCACAATCTGATTGTGTCTCTTAGATTCAATATTAATGAATGTGTCAGGGGAATCTAAAACCAAGGCTCTATGATATAAGTTGGGGACTTTGTATCAATTTAAGTCCTTGGTAAACAAATTGTTCTTGCGGAAGAAGCTGTATAACCTAAGGATGAAAGATGGAGACTCAATGACAGAGCATTTGAACACCTTCAATACAATGCTAAGTTAGTTATTATATGTTGATATTAATATTTCTAATGAAAACAAGTGTATCAGATTATTGTGCTCTTTACCAGACTCGTGGGATAGTTTGGTTGTGGTCATAGGTAGTAATACAACTACTTTAAGTTTCGATGATGTGGTATCATATTTGTTGTCAGAGGAGATGAGGCGGAAGGACAAAGTGCAAATGCATTATTTGCAAGAGGACGCTCCAAGGAAAGAAATAGATCTAAGTCCTCAAGTGGAAGATCCAAATCCAAGGGAAGATCTAAATCTCCTGAAAAGTTTGAAAATGTATGTTGGAGATGTGGAAAAGTAGGGCACTACAAGAAGAAATGTAGATCCAAAAGTGTCGAGGGAGGGAAGGGATGTGAAGATGATTCTTCTATAGAAGAAAAACCTCCACAGAAGAAGGAGGGGATGTGTACTTGGCTTCTTCAAGCACACATGCAGATCATGAGGCATGGATGGTTGACTCATATGCATAATTTCATATGAATCCCCACAGGGAGTGGTTCTGTGAATAAGAAAGGTATGATGGAGGTGATGTTTTCCTAGTTGATGACTCAACAACCAAAATCATAAGACGAGGAAAAGTCAAGTTGAAGCTCATGGATGGAAGGATTAGAACACTCCTTGGTGTTATGCACATCCCAAAATTGGCCAAAAATATGATTTATGTAAGCAAAATCGATGATGCAGGGGTAAAAATAATGTTTGAGAAAGAAACCTGCAAGATGGTTCGAGGAGAAATAGTGTTGTTGAAGGGAAATCGATTTGGAACTCTGTATAAGTTATAGGGAAGCACTATTAGTGATGGTGCAATAGTTCCATTGTTCCAAAGATTGGAGTTGAAGAAGAAAAAACTCCTATAGTCTCTGGAGAAAAGACTATGTTGTGGCATCAAAGACTCAAGCATATCTGAGAGAAGGGCCTTCAACTACTACATGGTAAAGTTATGTTGAAGGTATGTCTAATTGCTCTATGGATTTTAATTTTTGTGAACATTGTGTATATGGGAAGCAGAATCAGGTAAGATTCCCCTCAGGTGCAACAAGGGCAAAGGGAATTTTACAGTTGGTGCACAGTGACGTGTTTGGACCTTTGTCGGTTCTATCACTGGGAAAATTTGTGTATTGTGTCTCATTTATAGATGATTTCTTGAGGAATACATGGATATGTTTCCTTAGGAAGAAATTTGAAGTCTTTGATAAGTATAAAGAGTTTAAGTCTCTTGTGGAGAATCAAACAAAAAAAATAATTAAGGTGTTGATAATAGATAATGGTGGAGAGTTCTATGGAAATGAATTTGAAGAATTCCATAAGAAGTGCGGTATATCAAGGCAGAAGACTACTCCATATACACCTCAGCATAATGGAGTCGTACAAAGGATGAACAAGACACTAATGGAAAAATCAAGGTGCATGCTTAGTGGTGCCAGATTAGGACAAGAATTATGGGTAGAGGCAGTGCGTACTACATGTTGGTTGGTCAATCGATCACCCTCATTAGCATTGGATGTCAGGACTCCACACAAGGTATGGATTGGTAAGAAACCCTCTCTCACACATCTCAAGGTATTTGGCTATGATGTTTATGTTCAAGTTCCAAAGGAAAATAGGAGTAAGCTAGATAAAAAAGGCATAAAGATGGTCTGAAAGGTTATAAGCTTTGGAACCACAAATTAAAAAGGTAGTGTATAGTTGAGACGTGGTATTTAGAGAAATTAAAGGTGTTTTTAAACATGAAGTCTTACCAAGGAAGGAAGAACCGGAGAAAATAGAGTTTGAGTTAAAGGATGATGAATTAGACTCTACATAAGAACATGAATCAAAGAAGAAGATCCTCATACTCCAGTATTGAGGAGATGGGTTAAGGGAAGAAGGAAATTAGAAAAGTATACTCCACTTGATTTATGTTCAAATTTTTCTTTGTCTATTACTGATGATGATCCTAGAATTGTCAAGGAGGCAACGGATTCAGGGGATGGAAAAATCTGGAAAAAGGCCATGATTGAAGAAATGGCAGTCTTCGAAAAGAATGAGACTTGGGATCTAGTGGAGTTGTCGACTGGAAGAAATCCCATTGGCAATAAATGGGTGTTTACAATGAAGTTGAATGCAGAAGGTAAAGTGGAGAAATATGAAGCTCAGTTAGTAGCAAAAGGTTATTCCTAGGTAGAGGGAATTGACTTTGGTGAAATTTTTTCACCTATTGCCAAGCTAACTTCTATTACATTTATTTTATCTATTGTTGTTGCATTTGATTTTGAAGTAGAATATATGGATGTGAAGACACCATTCCTACACAGGGATCTGGAAGAAGAAATCTACATGGAGCAGCCATAAGGCTTTGTTGTGAAGGGAAAGAAAGAGTTAGTATGCAAGCTGAAAAAGTCCCTGTATGGGTTAAAGCAATCACCAAGGATGTGGTATCATAAATTCAATACTTATACATTGGGACTTGGTTTCACAAGGAGCAAAGTTGATCACTATGTGCATTTCAAATTAATCGGTGATCATCTTATTTGTTTGGTTTTGTATGTCGTGTTGGGTATGTGTTATATTCTTTGCATGTGTGTGTGTGGGCGTGTTAGATTCTACAACTGTGTCCGACGATCCCTCTAGCAGTGCTCTTTGTGTTGTGTGCGCTGGGCACTTCCTAGGGGGGTCCCATGGGGGGCCAAGTATGGCCCCTCTGGTTACGTGCAACGTTCGGGGCAGCGCCCCGAAATGTTTTTTGGGCGGTTTTTGCTATTTTTAGCGATTTTCTAAATTAATCCCGAATTAAGGGATCAGGTTTTTGGTATCTACGAAATACCTAAAAACATTGTATATATTGTATGGTGAATGGTGAAATTCAATATAATGAATATAAGAAAGGTTTTCCTTGGTTGAGGGTTTTCGGTATAAATCTCCGTGTACTCTATGTATGAGCCATTGATTAAATTTTGTTTTTCTTAAGAATCTATATGCATTGCTTTACTTCACAGGTTTAAAACTTACATGTGGATGATATGTTGTTGATAGGAAATGATAAGGATATTATCCAAGATGTGAAAACATAATTGTCCTCTAAGTTTTACATGAAGGATGTTGGTGCTACAAATTTCATTTTGGGCATGGAAATTAAAAGAGATTGAGCAAAGATGAAACTCTGGTTAAATCAGAGGAAATATGACGAGACAATATTGCAGGAATATAAATTGGTCAAGGTCCCTATTCATGTAGGTGTAAAGTTATCTGTGGATCAGTGTCCCAAGACACAAAAAGAGGAAGAGGAGATGTCTCGTGTTCCATATGTGAGAGTGGTTGGCAGCTTGATGTATGCAATGGTCAGTACTAGACCATACATTTCACATGCAATGGGAGTTTTGAGAAGGTATATGTGAAAACCGAGGAAGGAGGATTGGACATCAATAACAAGGGTTTTCAGGTATTTGTGTGGCACTACTAGTTATGGATTGTGCTACCAAGGAAGACCAGGATTGGACATACATGGAATTGTTGATGAAGATTGGGCTAGAGATCTAGATCGCAGAAGATCTACAAGCGGGTATGTGTTTAACCTATTTGGAGGAGCAATCAATTGGATGAGCAAAATATAGTCTGTAGTGGCACTGCCAACTACAAAATTTGAATACATGACAGCCACTCGTGCAAGCAAGGAAGTTGTATGGTTACAAAGATTGTGTTCAGGTATTGGGTTGGTACAACAAGTTGTAAGGATAGATTGTGATAATTAGAGTGCAATCTTCCCGGTGTATAACCCAACTTGTCATTCAAAGACAAAGCATATTGATGTTCAATATCACTTTGTGAGAGACATGGTTGAAGAAAAGAAGGTGTTGTTGATGAAGGTGGACATTTTGAAGAATGTTGCAGATTCATTAACAAAATTTATGAGCACTAAGAAGTTCTCTTGGTGTAGAGGATCTATGGGCACTACTACCCTGGATTGTTGACTATGTAACCTTGTAACCCCATGTATGCAAATAAAACAACAAGTGGGAGAATGTTGGTTATGTGTTATATTCTTTGCACAACTAGACCCAGTGTCCTTGTTGTTCTAGGTGCACAGGGGCAATGCCCTTGAAAAAAAATTGGTGTTTTTTTACGTCTGTTTTTAATGTTTTTTTGGCACATGGTTTTCGCCAATGGTTTTTCTAATTTTGGTTGAGGAATTAGGGTTTTTGACTAATCTGAGTGAATGGATCAGAGTTTTTGGATGTCAGGATCCTATATATGTATTGTATTGTAAACAATAAAGATATGATGAATAGAATATTAGAGGTGCGGCTCTAAACAGATTGTTGGTTTTCTCGGTTTGGGTTTCCAGGGTGAAAATCTATGTGTAATGTGTGTGTGCCATTGTATCTTTTTTGTTTTTATTAAGAATTCATTTGCAGTAATTTATTGTATAGGTTAAAATATACATAAAGCCACCTGCTTCCTCTAAGTTTAGTCATTCTAGGGTAACTAAAGAGGATTTGGAAGGTTTAATCTTTAGAAATTGTAATAATTTTGATAGCAATATCAATGATTCAACCATGCAGTAGTTTGCAGATAATTTGTAAAGAGTAAAGGGCATTGTAGCTATGTGGGATAAAACATGTACCCAAAAAGACCAGAAAGAACTTAAAGAATTAGAAGAAGGTATTGAAAGTTTTTTTTAATATAACAATTAGACAAGGGTTTTTTATGAGGAAGAATCCAATGCTCTCAAGGATCTTGAAGGAAAAAAAAAAGGCTTTACTTGACAAGGAGGAATCAAAGTGGAGGCTCAAAAGTAGAGCTATATGGATTTTTGAAGGTGGAAAGAACGCTAAATTTTTTTATAAGCATGCAAGTCACAAGAGGAACGTGAATATAAATGGGGAGATTAGTAAGCCAAATGGCTCTAGGGTCAAATATTTCAAGGAAACAACGAAAGCTGGAAAGCAACACTTTAAAATTTTGTTCAGATACCTAGGGGCAACCAACATTAGTGAAATTATGAAAATCATTATATTATTGCATAGACTCAATAACAAGGACATGAATGCATATTTGAATGTAAGTGTCCAAGGATAAGATACAATTTATTTCAAATTCCTCCAAAATAGTTAAAAGCCCTAGGTTTAATGGATGGACTGAAGAATTCTATTCAAGGTCTTTTGATTTGGTGGGGGAAGATCTCTCGAGGTTGGTTGAGGATCAAGAATCTTTGGGAAGGTTTTAGGTGTCATCAACTCAACCTTTGTATCTCTCATTCCTAAGGAGCAGGAGCCTTCGACTTTTGATGATTTTAAGCTCACATCATTGTGCAATTTGGTCTATAACTCGATTTCCAAAATCATTGCTAATAGGTTAAAAGGAATCGTGTATGGTGTAATTTCATAAGAATAATTTGAGTTTCTTTACAATGGAAAAATCCATGATGTTGTGGGTTCATTTGAGGAAGGAATCACTCAATTAAAACCAAGAAGCTACCTAGTGTGGTGATAAAATTGGATCTTGGAAAATCATATGACAAAGTGAACTAGTTATACCTTAGATTGGTATTTCTACAACTTAGAATGAATTTGTAGGTTGTAGATTGGATTATGGGATGTCTCACATAAACTTCTTTTATGATTATAATAAATGGTTGATGTTTTGGATTCTTGAATGTGTCTCGAGGTGTAAGGCAAGGTTTCCATTTATCACTTTATCACTTTTTATTATTAGTCAGAGGCTTAAGCATGTTCATTAAAGATGCTAGGAGAAAAGGTTTAGTAAAAGTAATAAAAAGTTTATGACTCAATGATCATTTCACATCTACTCTTTGTCTATGAAATGATGATTTTTGGTCATGGATTCCCAAGGGATATTAGAAGTTTAAAGTAGATTATGGATCCCTACTATAAATCCATAGGTGTGGAGATCAGCTTGAGTAATTCTTCTATGATGTTGAATGCATTGGATGAAGGAGAAAAATCGAAAATTGCAGAACTACTCCCAATGAATTAGTCGAAGGTAGATCAAGGTATTAAGTACTTGGGTTTTAACTCAAAACCTAATGACTACAAATATGGAGATTGGAAATGGTTGTACAATAAAATATAAGTTAGAGTTTCTATTTGGAGAAATAGATGGTTGTCAAGGGGA
>ML790066.1:463478-503283 GCA_009831015.1 Picea engelmannii
GAAACACAAATAGAAGGCCCTGTCCTAATCAACAATTCACTAAATCACCTCACAAAGCAATCACCCGAGATGGGAGGATCTCCTAGTCCACATCTCTATTAAAGCATCCATTGTTTATTTAAATTGAAATGTAATATTTTTGCCCAATGTTGCAGAGAGGAACCATGGACATGGAAACAAACAGAATAGAGATCTAGAATATGCAATTCACTTCAAACCCATCTCAATATGAAGATAAACCTATTAGGTAGGAAATAAGAAAGAAATTAGTCCACAAATGGCCAAAATAGGTCAATGGAACTCATAAGTACAATAAGCACCAGTCGAAATGCAGTAGTATCAAAGGCATCCCTTGAAAAGGAAAGATAGAAGCAAGAATCTAGACTAGTATGACAAAGAACAAAATAACAAACCGTACTAAGAGGAATCACTATCAACCTGAAATAGCAGTGATGCGCTCATGAATCTTTTTTCGACATCGGCGACGAATACTGATAAGATCACGCTGTGACTTAGCCAACAGCTTTGTGTCCTTAACCTATCATGGGAAAAATCAAACATATTAATCGTTTTCAAGCCTACACTGATGAAAAAACAAGTTGAAGAAATAAAATGGATTTGACAACAGCCAAGCAATTGAATTCAGTTTAGCAGTACAAAATCTTACATTGCATGAGTAAAAGCATTTCAATAAACTGAACCTTGACTTGTTTATGAAATTTAAAAAACATATGAAGAATGAGATAACTATAACTTGTGTTCTACCTCCCAGCACCAGAGACAGGTTTCTGATTCATCCTCGAGAACATCAGCATCTGCATTTGGAATGCCATAGAAAGGACGCTGTCCAATAAGCAGCACTGAACTTCTTACAGCTGCCGGGCTGATCTCTGTTCCTCCACTTTGATCTATCTTGTTCTTCAACTTCTCATAAATCTGCTGCACCAATTTTGAGTATGGAAGCCTACTTTCTTCCAACAAGCGTGCAACAATCACATTGGTAGTGTTGCTTCCCATATCCACGATTTCATCAGAGCCTGCAGAGCTATTATTTTCAAACCCTTCATTGAAATACTGGAACAGTGAAGCAATTTCCTGCTCAAATTGGTGAATACGAGCTGCTTTAGACTCCGAGTCTAAAGTTTCCAGAAATAAAGAACGCTTTCTCTTGGATCCTTTCTTTGTTGAAGGAGTACATGATGTGGATGAAACCCTTATTTTACTGTCGCTGGTACCAGATGCCTTTACAGGGCTGTTGGGATTTACAGGGGTCATAACAATGTCGTCGGTGCACAAAACATATTGCTCTTCAGATGCTTTAGGCTCATTTAAATTCCCTGATTGCTTAAATTCTGCAGGTCCTGTACAGGGATTTGCATCTGATTTAACGGTACAAGATTTCAAAGGTAACGAATCCAGTTTCATGTTCTTGGGCTTTGGCAGCGGCATTGTAGTATTTTCTGCAGCTAGACCAGGAGAACGAGATAAGTTTAAAGGCATTGTAGTATTTTCTGTAGCTAGACCAGGAGAACTAGATAAGTTTAAAGGCGATTGATCAGGCTTCATGCCGTCGGAACTCGGCAACAAAGTTACAGCATTTTTCGGTCGTCGGCCACGAGGACGAGGGGACTTTAAAGGCAGAGAATCCTTTCGGTTGCCTTTACAGTTGGGAGAGGAATTTACACTGTGTTTTGGAGGTCGACCACGAGACCGAGGCAAAGGATTATAAAACGGTTTCTCACTTCCAGTAGCAGCCAGTTTAAAAGACTTTTCTTCTGTGTTCACAACAGAGAAAGGTGGAACATTCTCATCATTTTCCACTTTTCCCCCTTCTACAATGCCCGGCATAGGAGCAGCTTCAGTCATCGCTCAAATGCCTTGATTGCCTGCTTCGGTACCAATTCGAATTTTAGAAAAGCAGAAGAAAACCTTTCGATTAAAATGAAAAAATGCAACTTATTTAAGAATTGCCGAAAATCCTTGGGAGGAAGCTAAAAGTTGTGAATCGCAGGATTCAACCTACGTCTTTAAAGTTAAAACAGAGATTTTTGGAATGAAAACGGGGAAGGATCTAAAACGATCCGTTTAAGCGGCAAGGGGAAATATTATTGATAGGAGTTCAATATCTTTGAACAATGCAACTAGTGTAGCTCTTCCAGCAAAAGGAAACAAAGCTAGGCATTATTCAGGCTGCAATATTATGAATACAAATATTTACGGCCGGGAAAATTTCAGCAAAATGGAATTGGCATTATTCAGGCAGACGATATTATGAACACAGACAATCGCGACCGCGGTCGAGCAAGACTCGATAAAAAATAAAATAAATTAAAAATGAGCAGGGTTTGCATACCTGATATTCGTAATATATTGCGACTCCACCGGCGAACCCTTACAAAACGGCTATCAGCGGAATCAACAGAGTGCCAAGGATTACATAGACAAAATCAGGAGTTGCATAACTTATCTTACTTAAATATCAATATATAACCTTCGAATCCCTGCAAAATGCACATCGACAGAATCGGCGAAGTATCGGAGACTCGATTCAACGGCCGAATTGAGCGATGAAAACACGCAGAGATCTAAAATTTCACGATGCTATCCTCCCCTTCGCCCTCTGTGTGGGGCTCGGCTCCTCTCGAAAACAAATCTCGTTGATTAGGTAGAATGGCCGTTCAGTTTGATCACACTGGCGAGTCAAAAAAAAGTGAAGTGTAACCATATGAAAAGACTGCGGGAAATGCAGATCGGAAAATGGAGAATTGGGTTCCCTCTAAAAAATTTGCCAATTTAAAATTCCCGCCGATATTTCAACTTTGCCACCAAATTTGCCGACCTTTCGAATATTTACCGCCACGGTCACACCATTCGCGCTGTGGATAGTGCAACATCGGTTACACAAAAGTAAACCATGTGACCATAGGTCTGATTCTTCCGCCCGTAAACCCTAAACTGTTATGGGAGTTTTGTTTTTGTTTTTAGAATGGCATTGCATTTAAATTAGGTATTTTAGCGGTTGATCTTATCAACAAACATGTCATCCATAATTAATAATGAAATTTTTGTCATTGGTGGTTGAGTGTGAATATATTTATGGTGGTTTGTAATTATAGTAATTAAATTTACATTAAATTAATTTTGATCTTATCAAATACTTCAATATAACGGATGTTGGATAATAAATTAAATTGGGTTTTTTTGAAAAAAAATAAATTTGATTTTATCAAATATTTATTTCTATATAAAGAATGTTTGATTAAAGTTGATTATAAATAAGGATAATTATAAAAAACGATTATAAATAAGTTAGGTTTATTTTAAGCCAATATGAATTGTAATATTGCTTGAGATAAGTATTATTGCATGAGATGTGAATTGGGATTAGCTAGAGTAGTTGGGAGGAATGATCGTTATCCTGCTCTCATCGAGGTTCAATTCCCACGACTGACGTGGTGAGCTCTTAACGAGTATATTATTGTAATGGCTTCGAGCCCTATTGTTGACCAACCTTGTGCCTTGAAGAATATAAGGTTTACCCTAGGTACCATCTTCAAAATGAGGGGAAGTACCCGGTCTTTTGTAACTTGGAAAAAAGAAAGTACTATTGCCAGAGTTAATAAGTGGACAAACTTGATCATTTTAGTAAATCCATTATTTTTTCCAACGCAAAGTTTCGTTATGATATATTCAATTTTTCAAAATTTTGGCAATCTAGGTCATCTTAAAATAGGCCAAAACCTCTAAGGGAAAAGTCCCATGAGTGGAGTCCCCATCAATCATGTGGAACTATAACTTCACATGAAATTATTATCAAATTTAGGGAAGCAGCTCGAGTCAAAATGGGTTGAGTTTATCCACTTATTAACTTACTCCTAAGTACTATGTATTAGTGAGTTTTCTTCATGATCCTCGAGTTGTCCATTATGCACATTGTGTTTTGATGCATGATAGTGGTGGTTTATGGTTGAGAGTTAGTACATTAATTGAAATATTTGTGGTTTGATCTATCATTAAAGTTAATGTTGTGTGTTTTAGTTAGTGTATTTTCTAAGTTATCAATTATTGTTGTTTCGATGATTTAGGTTATCACGGTGGAACAGAGTTCGAAGGTTAAGGGATCTAATATAAGCTTGAATAAACAATATAATAGTTTGTTACTTGTAATTATTGAGTCAGTGTTTGTTAAGTAGTTACTATTCTGTGTGATTGAGAAATGGTGTTTTGGTTGTTGTGTGTTTTTCGAGTTGGAACCACTTTAAGACTCAACATTTGGTGAGCATTATATGAGCTCAAATGGACCTCTCAGTAAGAGATCATACTGCTTGCAAACTCCATAAGGGGTTTTGGGGGCAAACCTTGAAAGTTTCAAAAGATTCGATGACACCAAAAATTAAGTTTGAAAAGACTAATCCTAGTCGAAACTAGGATGATGAGCAAGGATCGGGGATATCCCTGAAGACTGTAAAATGAGCATACAAATAGATTATACAAGGGAAGACATAGTCTAAACATGTAGTGGATTTAGAACAAGAACATGCTTATGGAAACAAATTTCCCGAGGATTCGTCAAGGAAATCCATTAAAATTTCAAAGAATCCAAAGACCAACAGTCAATGCATTTGGACCTTGTTTAGGGCATTGTACAAGAATTTGCACTATGAGGATCATAAATGATGGGATAAAACCCAAGAGAAGTGTTGACCTAATATATCCAAGCTGCCCAATTTTGACAGTGCAAAGATTGCAAATGATCATTTGTTTACCGTCAATACCAATGGGACACATAAAAATAAACCAACCCATCAACCCAATGGATCAAATTCAATGGTGTGTTGAGAGGCACGACACTCAAATAGTATCGAAGTTAATGAGCAGTTGGCCTTTAGAGGCTAGTGTGACATGATTAACCAATTTAAGGGAGCCTATGTTATATATACCCTAAATAGTATATAAGCCAATGATTTGGATTATGTTGACAACAAAACAAAGATAGCAATAACAAGTAAAATAATGTTGAGATAATACAAAGAGCACAATAATACAATGAAACCCAAACTAAAGATTGCATCAAGGCATTTGTGAGTTAGGGGTCCATCCTTAAGTCCATGGAGGAGCTAGACTTAATCGATTATGAGGAGGAATATGATGATTATCTAGGTTATGCTTTTAAGGCACATTAAGAGTTTTCGGTTTCGTGGGCTAATAAGAAGTATTTGAGTAGCAAGTCTCATCCTAACATCATGAAGTAGGCTCTGGATGGTTCCATGCCAAATGGCAAGTATGCAAGTCTACATAAAGATGTTGCTAGTCCAAAAGGGACAAAAGGTGGTGTTGCTTCATGTGGCATTTATCCAGAGTTGAAGTTATAGAGCTAAGAAGCAGGTCACATTAAAGTATCAGAGTTGAGTCGAGACTTAGGGAATCCATGGTATCAAGAAATCCAAGGGTAAAGGATGAGATGGGAAAGAAGGCTAAATTTGAATTGTAAGAAAAAATGTTTTAAGTGTATTAGAGTAAAGGTAGAAAGGGTAAATATGGTGGTAGACCTAGATGTAGGCTCGGCGAAGGTCAAGGGACTAATGGAGAAGGATTTAGTAGGGCATTTTTAGGGGAATCTTGTGAAGAGGGGAGCTTTGTGCACTAGCTTAATGAGTTTTGGTGACCAATTCTCGGTTATACTCTTGGTTTCCATGTCTTGGTTAGGGGGTGAATTTGTTTGAAAGTGAGAAGCTTGAAAGATGCGAAAATGCTTCTAAGGTGGAACTGGTTATGGGGGGCCTTTGATTTATGCTTGAAGAAGTAGCAGATGGGCTTTGACCCTCAATATGAGTCGACATTCCTACAACAAAGTTTAGTCCTCTTTCCTAGGCTCCTATTGGAGTTGTTGAATCTGAAAATTATCGAAGTGATTAGTAATTCTCTCAATCACTTCATCATCTTGGAGAAAAAAAATTGGTTAAGGAGGACGTGAGAGTAATAAAGATTATAGTGGAATTTGATCTTGGAGAAGGGTCGCCAATAGAGCTAGATGTTGATTGTGGGAAATGTGCCTTCACGCATAAACGAGACTTGTAGAGAATTCTATTTATATGCAATGGTTGTCGTGAAACTTGACATCTATTGAAAGATTGTAAAAAACATATAAGGCATGTTGAGAGAAAATTCCAAGTTTGGGTGAAAAAGAGTTCAATGGCAGTGAATTTGGCTTCAAATCTAGATAAGGCGGAACGAGATGGAAAAAAATCTAGTAAGTCCTTAGTCCCAAAGGTGCCTTGGACTTCGGAAGATGTTCGACGGCCCCCATTTCCTCTGGAAGTCTCCTTGAGGTTCCAAGACACTCCTTGTGAACATGTCATTATCTCGCCTATTTGATATATGTCAAATTTTGTACCTTCTCCATGTTTTCAAACTACTCTTATTGAAATACCCTCTTCTGTCAAATTTCCAGTTTCAACTTGTAATTGTAATGAGAGAAAAGGGAGGTTAAGCCTTGGAGACTCTTCTAGCAATTATGAATATTCTATAAATTATGGGAGTGATGATCCTTTTTTGAGATCCATGTCCCTTCCCCTATCCTAGAAACTCAAAATTATGAGTCCTAGCAGAGCTAGGTGGTGATAGGCTTTCAACCTTGATTTTTTTTATGCCACAATTACTAAAGGGGAATCGCAGCCCAAAGGCTCTAAGTTGGAGAAGGGAAGTAAACCCATTAATCATATCATGAAGTCTTCATACCACTTAAGTTCTAAAAGAGAGAATGATGATGACCTGGGGTTTCTGGAAGGGATTTTAGCATTTGATAAGGACTTCCATGTTTTTGTTGGGGAGAAATCTGATATTTCCAAAGAAAATTCTTGGGCTAAAAAGGAGGATAGGGAGGGAAAGTAGGAAACCGTTTATGGGGTCCTTTGAGTAAGGAAGACCCCTAAAGCAGTTTCCAAATGATAATTATTTCTCTTAATTTTAGAGGAATTGGGGGTACTAAAAAGTAGCAAGCCCTAAAAAGAATGTGGGCAATTTACAAACTTGATATTTTGCTTCTTCAAGAAACTATGTATACTAGCTCTAAAGTGGTAGATTTTTTTTCTTCCTTTTTGAAAGAGTGAAATTTATGTTTGACGGATGTTGAAGGACTCTCAGGAGGGTTGGTCTCAAGGTGGAATGCTAACCTAGATGCAATTCCTCAAATGTATTATGTTCAATAATATAGATTGGAGTTGGATCCAAAGAAATGGGAAAGGTATACAAAATTTTCAATTTGTATGGCCCATGTGATGACAGAAAGCTTTTCCGGGAAGGAATCGGGGAATTTGGGATCCTTATGGGGATCAACATCATTGTAGGAGGGGATCTAAATCTAACTCTGAATCAAATTGTAATATCCCCAATTTGATCACCAAGCAATAATACGTTATGTACATATAGTTTATAGGCTGGTGAACCAATACGATTTTGTGTCTAAGTGTCTGTAATGTTTTGGGCTAGAAAGCCTAGCATTCTAATATGTACATACACTAATTAATAAATACATCATGGCTACAGACCAATTCAGACAAAGAGTGTGGGGGGATGGGACTCCACAAGAGGGAAAGGGGGCTAAGGGCTCAAGGAAAGGGGTTAAGCCAAGGAATATAATATTTTATTCATAAGTCTCTACTCATGGGGCATATATTATTTCCTAAGTTCCTAAGTGGCAGGAATGAGGTCCTTGAGTGCCACTTGTCAAGAGAGAAAAATGCATATTTAACGTATGAGCTTAGTGTAAAAGTCATCCATTCCATCATTTTTCCTTGCCATTCTTACTCTGGTATGTTGGGTGTAAGCTTAGGAAATCTAGGGCCCCTAATACCTTGTGAATATTGTGAATCCTAGGTAGATTTGGTTGGAAAACTCTCCTTAGGTTTCCATACGGAAGGTTGGAACCCTGGAGGGAGAATTGTGTGGGTAGGATTGCCCAGTGTGTGAGGCTTGTAGGGTGCCTAAAGACTCCATTATCATAGTTGGAGTTCCTTGAGCCACAACACGGAGAATTCTTGTCTAGGTTGTGTTGGAGCTCTGGAAAGGAAGTGGGACAACTTGAGGGACTGCAAAGCAGAGAAGGGGGTACACTTCCTTGGGTTGTGTGGGTTGAGGGGAATGAGAGCTCAATGGTTGGAATCATTGATAGAGTTTGGTACCTCGGTCTAGACACTTACATATATTGATTGTGATACCTAGTTGGCTTAGGTAGCATTTACTCTTATGGAGTCATGTCCCCAATTGAGGGTGACCTACTGCTAAGAGAGATAGAGCGACAAGATCTATGGTTGGGTGGAACATTTGAGGTCTGTAGCCAGTTGGTGGTTTCATTAAAAGATAATTGTTATGCTTATGTGTGATTTAGTGGTGTTTATTATGTGTGTATATATGCTTAAATTGTTGTTATATTTCATGAATGGTTTACATTCATAGTTCTACATGTTATTTTGAATTATGTATGGGATTGCATATTATTAGGCCCGCATATTTATACCATATGCAGGGCATGTTATATATATGGTATCAAAGTTGTGGTTTGTATGAGTAAATTCAACGGGAAATTGGAGAAATTTCCATTGCCCCATCACTCTAGAGTGTGCATGGGTGGTTAGGTGCATTAAACAAAGAGATATACAGGGTGAGGTAGTAAGAAAAGACCCCCTAACTGACTTTTTTTGTAATTTCTTTGAAGTCCAAAAGTTGTTTGATATTGATCATGTTAAAGTACTACCAACGTGGAGAAATAGAAGAAGAAGCGAAGGAGGAATTTCCAAGCTATTGGATAGATGTCTTGTAGCAAAGCCTTTGATGTCAAGCACGACAAAGATTAAATCTTTGATGGGTCAGAGAGGTGCTTCAAATCATTTACTAATTCTAATGCAAATTGAAGATGAAGGTAGAAAGTGTTGGGTATGTGTTTTATTATTTACATGAATAGACCTAGTCTCAACATTGCACCGGACGCGCGCAGGGGTTCGAGGGAAATGCCCCCCCCCCAAAAAAAAAAGATTGGCATTTTTTACGTTCGTTTTTTAGTGGTTTTTCGGTACATGGTTTTCGTCGATGGTTTTTCTAATTTTGGTTAAGGAATTAGGGTTGTTGACTAGTATGGGTCAATGGATTAGGGGTTCTGGATGTTGCAGGATCCTATATATGTAGTGTATTGTAAAAAATGAAGATATGATGATTAGAAGATTAGAGGTGTGTCTCTAAATAGGTTGTTGGTTTTCCCAATTTGGGTTTCCAGGGTAAAAATCTTTGTGTAATTTGTGTGTGTGTGCCATTGTGTATTTTCTATTTTTATTAAGAATTCATTTGCAGTAATTTATTGTACAAGCTTAAAATATACATTTGTATTAGAGAAATTATTGGCTTCAAGGGGATGCCTTTGTGGTCAGGGGTTTTGACTTGGGTCTATGGTAAACCTTTTATAGTGGGAGATCTGCGGTATCGATTATTCAAGTGGAAAGAAATGGCGAGCAGTTCGAAAATAGAGATCGAGAAATTTAATGGGTAAAGTTTTGAGTTGTGGAAGCTCAAGATGGAAGATCTGTTGGTGGACAAAGATCAATGGATCATCGTGGATCTAGGTATTGCACCTATAGGAATGTTAGAATAAAAATGATCAAAGTTGGATGAGAAGGCGAGGAGCACAATCTGATTGTGTCTCTTAGATTCAATATTAATGAATGTGTCAGGGGAATCTAAAACCAAGGCTCTATGATATAAGTTGGGGACTTTGTATCAATTTAAGTCCTTGGTAAACAAATTGTTCTTGCGGAAGAAGCTGTATAACCTAAGGATGAAAGATGGAGACTCAATGACAGAGCATTTGAACACCTTCAATACAATGCTAAGTTAGTTATTATATGTTGATATTAATATTTCTAATGAAAACAAGTGTATCAGATTATTGTGCTCTTTACCAGACTCGTGGGATAGTTTGGTTGTGGTCATAGGTAGTAATACAACTACTTTAAGTTTCGATGATGTGGTATCATATTTGTTGTCAGAGGAGATGAGGCGGAAGGACAAAGTGCAAATGCATTATTTGCAAGAGGACGCTCCAAGGAAAGAAATAGATCTAAGTCCTCAAGTGGAAGATCCAAATCCAAGGGAAGATCTAAATCTCCTGAAAAGTTTGAAAATGTATGTTGGAGATGTGGAAAAGTAGGGCACTACAAGAAGAAATGTAGATCCAAAAGTGTCGAGGGAGGGAAGGGATGTGAAGATGATTCTTCTATAGAAGAAAAACCTCCACAGAAGAAGGAGGGGATGTGTACTTGGCTTCTTCAAGCACACATGCAGATCATGAGGCATGGATGGTTGACTCATATGCATAATTTCATATGAATCCCCACAGGGAGTGGTTCTGTGAATAAGAAAGGTATGATGGAGGTGATGTTTTCCTAGTTGATGACTCAACAACCAAAATCATAAGACGAGGAAAAGTCAAGTTGAAGCTCATGGATGGAAGGATTAGAACACTCCTTGGTGTTATGCACATCCCAAAATTGGCCAAAAATATGATTTATGTAAGCAAAATCGATGATGCAGGGGTAAAAATAATGTTTGAGAAAGAAACCTGCAAGATGGTTCGAGGAGAAATAGTGTTGTTGAAGGGAAATCGATTTGGAACTCTGTATAAGTTATAGGGAAGCACTATTAGTGATGGTGCAATAGTTCCATTGTTCCAAAGATTGGAGTTGAAGAAGAAAAAACTCCTATAGTCTCTGGAGAAAAGACTATGTTGTGGCATCAAAGACTCAAGCATATCTGAGAGAAGGGCCTTCAACTACTACATGGTAAAGTTATGTTGAAGGTATGTCTAATTGCTCTATGGATTTTAATTTTTGTGAACATTGTGTATATGGGAAGCAGAATCAGGTAAGATTCCCCTCAGGTGCAACAAGGGCAAAGGGAATTTTACAGTTGGTGCACAGTGACGTGTTTGGACCTTTGTCGGTTCTATCACTGGGAAAATTTGTGTATTGTGTCTCATTTATAGATGATTTCTTGAGGAATACATGGATATGTTTCCTTAGGAAGAAATTTGAAGTCTTTGATAAGTATAAAGAGTTTAAGTCTCTTGTGGAGAATCAAACAAAAAAAATAATTAAGGTGTTGATAATAGATAATGGTGGAGAGTTCTATGGAAATGAATTTGAAGAATTCCATAAGAAGTGCGGTATATCAAGGCAGAAGACTACTCCATATACACCTCAGCATAATGGAGTCGTACAAAGGATGAACAAGACACTAATGGAAAAATCAAGGTGCATGCTTAGTGGTGCCAGATTAGGACAAGAATTATGGGTAGAGGCAGTGCGTACTACATGTTGGTTGGTCAATCGATCACCCTCATTAGCATTGGATGTCAGGACTCCACACAAGGTATGGATTGGTAAGAAACCCTCTCTCACACATCTCAAGGTATTTGGCTATGATGTTTATGTTCAAGTTCCAAAGGAAAATAGGAGTAAGCTAGATAAAAAAGGCATAAAGATGGTCTGAAAGGTTATAAGCTTTGGAACCACAAATTAAAAAGGTAGTGTATAGTTGAGACGTGGTATTTAGAGAAATTAAAGGTGTTTTTAAACATGAAGTCTTACCAAGGAAGGAAGAACCGGAGAAAATAGAGTTTGAGTTAAAGGATGATGAATTAGACTCTACATAAGAACATGAATCAAAGAAGAAGATCCTCATACTCCAGTATTGAGGAGATGGGTTAAGGGAAGAAGGAAATTAGAAAAGTATACTCCACTTGATTTATGTTCAAATTTTTCTTTGTCTATTACTGATGATGATCCTAGAATTGTCAAGGAGGCAACGGATTCAGGGGATGGAAAAATCTGGAAAAAGGCCATGATTGAAGAAATGGCAGTCTTCGAAAAGAATGAGACTTGGGATCTAGTGGAGTTGTCGACTGGAAGAAATCCCATTGGCAATAAATGGGTGTTTACAATGAAGTTGAATGCAGAAGGTAAAGTGGAGAAATATGAAGCTCAGTTAGTAGCAAAAGGTTATTCCTAGGTAGAGGGAATTGACTTTGGTGAAATTTTTTCACCTATTGCCAAGCTAACTTCTATTACATTTATTTTATCTATTGTTGTTGCATTTGATTTTGAAGTAGAATATATGGATGTGAAGACACCATTCCTACACAGGGATCTGGAAGAAGAAATCTACATGGAGCAGCCATAAGGCTTTGTTGTGAAGGGAAAGAAAGAGTTAGTATGCAAGCTGAAAAAGTCCCTGTATGGGTTAAAGCAATCACCAAGGATGTGGTATCATAAATTCAATACTTATACATTGGGACTTGGTTTCACAAGGAGCAAAGTTGATCACTATGTGCATTTCAAATTAATCGGTGATCATCTTATTTGTTTGGTTTTGTATGTCGTGTTGGGTATGTGTTATATTCTTTGCATGTGTGTGTGTGGGCGTGTTAGATTCTACAACTGTGTCCGACGATCCCTCTAGCAGTGCTCTTTGTGTTGTGTGCGCTGGGCACTTCCTAGGGGGGTCCCATGGGGGGCCAAGTATGGCCCCTCTGGTTACGTGCAACGTTCGGGGCAGCGCCCCGAAATGTTTTTTGGGCGGTTTTTGCTATTTTTAGCGATTTTCTAAATTAATCCCGAATTAAGGGATCAGGTTTTTGGTATCTACGAAATACCTAAAAACATTGTATATATTGTATGGTGAATGGTGAAATTCAATATAATGAATATAAGAAAGGTTTTCCTTGGTTGAGGGTTTTCGGTATAAATCTCCGTGTACTCTATGTATGAGCCATTGATTAAATTTTGTTTTTCTTAAGAATCTATATGCATTGCTTTACTTCACAGGTTTAAAACTTACATGTGGATGATATGTTGTTGATAGGAAATGATAAGGATATTATCCAAGATGTGAAAACATAATTGTCCTCTAAGTTTTACATGAAGGATGTTGGTGCTACAAATTTCATTTTGGGCATGGAAATTAAAAGAGATTGAGCAAAGATGAAACTCTGGTTAAATCAGAGGAAATATGACGAGACAATATTGCAGGAATATAAATTGGTCAAGGTCCCTATTCATGTAGGTGTAAAGTTATCTGTGGATCAGTGTCCCAAGACACAAAAAGAGGAAGAGGAGATGTCTCGTGTTCCATATGTGAGAGTGGTTGGCAGCTTGATGTATGCAATGGTCAGTACTAGACCATACATTTCACATGCAATGGGAGTTTTGAGAAGGTATATGTGAAAACCGAGGAAGGAGGATTGGACATCAATAACAAGGGTTTTCAGGTATTTGTGTGGCACTACTAGTTATGGATTGTGCTACCAAGGAAGACCAGGATTGGACATACATGGAATTGTTGATGAAGATTGGGCTAGAGATCTAGATCGCAGAAGATCTACAAGCGGGTATGTGTTTAACCTATTTGGAGGAGCAATCAATTGGATGAGCAAAATATAGTCTGTAGTGGCACTGCCAACTACAAAATTTGAATACATGACAGCCACTCGTGCAAGCAAGGAAGTTGTATGGTTACAAAGATTGTGTTCAGGTATTGGGTTGGTACAACAAGTTGTAAGGATAGATTGTGATAATTAGAGTGCAATCTTCCCGGTGTATAACCCAACTTGTCATTCAAAGACAAAGCATATTGATGTTCAATATCACTTTGTGAGAGACATGGTTGAAGAAAAGAAGGTGTTGTTGATGAAGGTGGACATTTTGAAGAATGTTGCAGATTCATTAACAAAATTTATGAGCACTAAGAAGTTCTCTTGGTGTAGAGGATCTATGGGCACTACTACCCTGGATTGTTGACTATGTAACCTTGTAACCCCATGTATGCAAATAAAACAACAAGTGGGAGAATGTTGGTTATGTGTTATATTCTTTGCACAACTAGACCCAGTGTCCTTGTTGTTCTAGGTGCACAGGGGCAATGCCCTTGAAAAAAAATTGGTGTTTTTTTACGTCTGTTTTTAATGTTTTTTTGGCACATGGTTTTCGCCAATGGTTTTTCTAATTTTGGTTGAGGAATTAGGGTTTTTGACTAATCTGAGTGAATGGATCAGAGTTTTTGGATGTCAGGATCCTATATATGTATTGTATTGTAAACAATAAAGATATGATGAATAGAATATTAGAGGTGCGGCTCTAAACAGATTGTTGGTTTTCTCGGTTTGGGTTTCCAGGGTGAAAATCTATGTGTAATGTGTGTGTGCCATTGTATCTTTTTTGTTTTTATTAAGAATTCATTTGCAGTAATTTATTGTATAGGTTAAAATATACATAAAGCCACCTGCTTCCTCTAAGTTTAGTCATTCTAGGGTAACTAAAGAGGATTTGGAAGGTTTAATCTTTAGAAATTGTAATAATTTTGATAGCAATATCAATGATTCAACCATGCAGTAGTTTGCAGATAATTTGTAAAGAGTAAAGGGCATTGTAGCTATGTGGGATAAAACATGTACCCAAAAAGACCAGAAAGAACTTAAAGAATTAGAAGAAGGTATTGAAAGTTTTTTTTAATATAACAATTAGACAAGGGTTTTTTATGAGGAAGAATCCAATGCTCTCAAGGATCTTGAAGGAAAAAAAAAAGGCTTTACTTGACAAGGAGGAATCAAAGTGGAGGCTCAAAAGTAGAGCTATATGGATTTTTGAAGGTGGAAAGAACGCTAAATTTTTTTATAAGCATGCAAGTCACAAGAGGAACGTGAATATAAATGGGGAGATTAGTAAGCCAAATGGCTCTAGGGTCAAATATTTCAAGGAAACAACGAAAGCTGGAAAGCAACACTTTAAAATTTTGTTCAGATACCTAGGGGCAACCAACATTAGTGAAATTATGAAAATCATTATATTATTGCATAGACTCAATAACAAGGACATGAATGCATATTTGAATGTAAGTGTCCAAGGATAAGATACAATTTATTTCAAATTCCTCCAAAATAGTTAAAAGCCCTAGGTTTAATGGATGGACTGAAGAATTCTATTCAAGGTCTTTTGATTTGGTGGGGGAAGATCTCTCGAGGTTGGTTGAGGATCAAGAATCTTTGGGAAGGTTTTAGGTGTCATCAACTCAACCTTTGTATCTCTCATTCCTAAGGAGCAGGAGCCTTCGACTTTTGATGATTTTAAGCTCACATCATTGTGCAATTTGGTCTATAACTCGATTTCCAAAATCATTGCTAATAGGTTAAAAGGAATCGTGTATGGTGTAATTTCATAAGAATAATTTGAGTTTCTTTACAATGGAAAAATCCATGATGTTGTGGGTTCATTTGAGGAAGGAATCACTCAATTAAAACCAAGAAGCTACCTAGTGTGGTGATAAAATTGGATCTTGGAAAATCATATGACAAAGTGAACTAGTTATACCTTAGATTGGTATTTCTACAACTTAGAATGAATTTGTAGGTTGTAGATTGGATTATGGGATGTCTCACATAAACTTCTTTTATGATTATAATAAATGGTTGATGTTTTGGATTCTTGAATGTGTCTCGAGGTGTAAGGCAAGGTTTCCATTTATCACTTTATCACTTTTTATTATTAGTCAGAGGCTTAAGCATGTTCATTAAAGATGCTAGGAGAAAAGGTTTAGTAAAAGTAATAAAAAGTTTATGACTCAATGATCATTTCACATCTACTCTTTGTCTATGAAATGATGATTTTTGGTCATGGATTCCCAAGGGATATTAGAAGTTTAAAGTAGATTATGGATCCCTACTATAAATCCATAGGTGTGGAGATCAGCTTGAGTAATTCTTCTATGATGTTGAATGCATTGGATGAAGGAGAAAAATCGAAAATTGCAGAACTACTCCCAATGAATTAGTCGAAGGTAGATCAAGGTATTAAGTACTTGGGTTTTAACTCAAAACCTAATGACTACAAATATGGAGATTGGAAATGGTTGTACAATAAAATATAAGTTAGAGTTTCTATTTGGAGAAATAGATGGTTGTCAAGGGGAGGAAGATTAGTGTTGGTTTAGGTGATATTGGAGAGTATTCATGTGTATTGGATGTTAATTTCTCATATTCCAAACTAAATCCTTAAAAAAATTAGAAAAAGTGCTTTAGTTTCCTTTGAACAGGAAAAAATAAGAAGGAAGGAATCCCCTTAGTAAAATGGACCAAAGTGGCAAATCTACATGAAGCAAGTGATTAGGGCTTAAAGAACATTCATGGTTTCAGCATGGCACTCGCGACAAATTTTTTATGGAGGCTAGTCTACAATGAAGGTGATGCAGGAGCATCATCAACGAGCACACGTGGCAGGACAACTCAGCGCCTGGGGATCATTTCGAAATCTAAAACGCTGGGAGTTATTGTGAATCTTTTGGAGCTGATTGGAAAAATGGAAGAAGATCAAGTGCTTGGAAGTTGATGATCACGAGTGATCTGGGAATTTCACTTCTAGCCTTGAATGTAACAGAACTTAGGTAGAATTTAGGTTTTAGTTTCGAATAGACGAGTAGTTGGGGGGAACCCCAAGGACCCCTTGAGATAAATAGAGGTTTTGTACGCCCGAATGAGGTTGCTGTGAGTTAGTAGGAGATTTCTGAGCTTTTAGTCGTTGTTTGATTAAAGTTGTAGCCATTTTTATTTTGAATGAATATAATAGAGGAAAATTGATCCAATGTGTGGATGTTGTTATTGCTTGCAAATTTCTTGTTATTGTTGTTTCCGTAAATGAATGTATGGAACTGTGACATGTTAGTCTAAGTTTCAATTGTTTCTCTCATGAGAGTTTCGAGTGCAAGGAGCGCACATAGTCTGCAAAGAGTGTGTTGATAGAGGTGAGTTAACCTCATAGAAGCTCAGGAGAGATACCGTTGAATCTTCACCAACAGAAGTGCAAGGAGTGCACAGGAAGAACTTTGTGTTGGGTTTAGAGAGAGAGAGAGAGAGTTATTGAACATTCTATAAGGAGGAGCTCTGCAAGGTGTGCATCGAGAAAAAGGAGAACGCCAGGAGGGCGAGAAGAATTTATTTTCAAGAAATCCTTCAGATCTAAGTTTATCGAAATCCCTGAAATGCAAGGAGTGCGCAGGAAGTCGAAATATTCACGAAGACCAAGCTCAGGAGAGATAACACTTTTCAGAAGTGTAGTCAAGGTCCAAGAGACGGACTCTCAAGAGGCGCAAAGGTTGAGACCTTTGGATACTTAGAAAATCTTCTAAGTCAAAAGCTCAAGAGGGAGGGCGACAGTGGTCATTGGATCACTGATTCAGAGGACCAACAACCATCCGATAAAATCAAGGTGAGCGAGCCTTAGCGTTTTGCACATGCAAGAGAGGGGACTTGCCAAAGTTCCAAAGTCTCGAAGTAATTTGGGACCGTCTGATCGTCCGAAGTAAATCTCAACCATCCAATCATCCGAAGGAAATCTCAAGCGTAGGATCATCCGAAGTAGATCTGAATCATCAGATCTGAAGAATAGGTGGCGCGAATATGTGGATCCCGGATAAAGACCCGAAGTAAATGTCAATCGTCCGATCCAGAGGGAAAGTGGCATAAATTTGTGGGCTCCGGGTAAATACCTGAAGTAAATATCAATCGCCCGATTCCAAAGAATTAGATCTAAATCGTTGGTTTGGAAGAGGCAGATCTCAACCGTCATTCTAGAAGCACCGTCAAGATCATAAGATCGACGGTCACACTCGATTGTAGGGCCAAAAAGTGCCCGTACATTAAAATTTTGAGGGCGGGCCGCAATCGAAACCACAGTATAGGTAAAGAGGTACGTGGCAACGGGAGGTAAATTACGGGGAGAAAAGAGGTTGATCCCAAACCACTCTTGAACGCACCCACAATCATTCACTTACGCAAGGACGTAGACCAAGGTCACATGCGACAGGGGGTTAACGAGAAGAGAGCTCGTGCCTGAAACCTGAGAGTTCAGTCGCGCGAAGAAGGAGGTCGCAGGTGCCATAGAACCTGCAACAGAGGACCGAAAGGACCTGTGGTAGTTCGTAAGTGAGACCATCAAGGTCTCAGAGAGCCAATTCGGCTCGAAGTTGAAGATCCTTGACCGGGAGGTTGCATAACCCTTAGGAGAGAAAGGGGGGGTTGCATTAAGTGGTATCAGAGCTGAATTTTGCTTGTAGACAATAGGCAAAGGAGAGGAGACAAAAGGACTCGAAGTTGTACTCTGTGTGTGACAAATAGTCAACACAATGCCATCGAGGAGACAAGTGGAGCCACCTTTCGCCAATCGGGTTGTAGAAAGGGAAATGCGAGAGCTTCGTGCAAGATTAGAGGCGATGGAGGCAGTGCAAAGAAGGGCACCTGATGATGGAGACATCAACGATGCAAAGAGTGAAGAAGTAGAAGTCGAAGAAGCTGCAAGAGAGAATGTTTCCGAAGAACACTTGCTGAGAGCAGTTGTTAGTTTGGGAGCCAGAGCCAAAATAGAGGTCTCAATGTATGAAGGCAATTTGGATGCTGAAGAGCTGCTGGATTGGAGAATATCCATGGACAAATATTTCGACTATGAAGATGTCGATGAGGAGAAGAGGGTGAGACATGTTGTCACCAGACTAAAAGGGCATGCAACACTGTGGTGGGATGAACTGCAGGTTGAGAGGAGAAGCAAAGGCAAACAGAAGATAAAGAATTGGGATAGAATGGTAGCCAAGTTGAAGACTAAATTCATGCCCAAAGATTATCAGATCAATCTGTTTAGGAAGTTGTAGAACCTAAGGCAAAAGGGTATGGCAATTAAGGAGTACAAATAGGAGTTCTACAAGTTGAACATCAGAATTGGACAAAGAGAGAAAGATGAAGAAAAAGTTGCAAGGTATATAAATGGCCCGAGGTATGAAATCCAGGATGAGATCAACATGATGTCAGTAAGGAAAGTGGAGGATGCTTATCAGTTTACACTGAAGGCAGAGGAGAAGTTGACCAGAAAACAAAGCCAACGAGGCAGAGGTAAAATCCCAGTCCCGAACAAAGGCAAGGGAGTTGTCTATAACAAGGCACATAAATCCAAAGGCGAGACTAAGAAACCACATAGTCAATCGTAAAGAGGAGGAAGTTCTCGAGGAATACAAGATGGTGGAAGAAGTTCTTCTAGAGGAAGAGGAAGAAGTAGAGGACAAGTAAGGTGTTATTCCTGTGGAAAGACAAGGCACATGTCTTGGGAATGTCCAGAGAAAAAGAAATAAGGAGGAGGTGAAGCTCACATTTCAAAAGCACAAAGAAGGAATGTTGAAGCATAAGGAGCAGAGGATGGAACATCCCTAATGTTGAGAAAGGTTCTCTTAAAACCAAAGGCAAAAGTTGAAAATCAAGTGCAGAGGAACAGTCTCTTCAAGACAACTTGCAAGTCTAAAGACAGAGTATGCAAGGTGATAATTGACAGTGGGAGCACTGATAACTTAGTATCCACATAGATGGTGGAGAAATTGGAGCTGGAGACAACTACACATCTAAAGCCATATAAGGTCTCATGGTTGCAGAAAGGACAACATGGAATGGTTACTAAACAATGCTTGGTTGAATTTAAGATAGGAGGATATAGAGATGAAATTCTATGTGATGTAATTCCCATGGATGCATGCCATATTTTGTTGGGAAGACCATGGCAGTTTGACAGGAATGTTATTCATGATGGGAGGAAGAATACATACACCTTGGAGAAGAATGGTAGGATGCACATGTTGCTGCCAATAGAGGAGAAGAAAGTGAAAGAGGAAGTAAACACAAGCATACTTCTCATGAGTGGGAAGGAACTTCTGAAAGAAGTTAAGAAAAAACAGGATATACAGTTTGATGTGGTGAGGAAACCCAGAGTTATCCTTACAAGTACTTCGATGGATGATTTGCCTGGAGAAGTTCAGGAATTGTTGGATAATTTTGCTGACATAGTGGTGGATGAGTTGCCTAACTCATTGCCACCCATTAGAAGTATCAACCATCATATTGATTTGATACCAGGAGCAAGTCTGCCAAACAAAGAAGCATACATACTGACACCTCGAGAGAATGAGGAGGTAAAGAACCAAGTCCAAGAATTGTTAGACAAGGGTTTGGTCAGAGAGAGCTTGAGTCCATGCGCAATACCAACTGTGTTGAGTCCAAAGAAGGATGGAGGATGGAGAATGTGTATAGACTCAAGAGCCATTAACAAGATCACCGTTAGGTATATATTTCCTTTGCCAAGAATGGATGACTTAATGGATTGTTTAAGTGGAGAAAATTTGTTTTCTAAGATAGATTTGAAAAGTGGATATCACCAGATAAGGATGAGAGAATATGATGAGTGGAAAACAACCTTTAAGACAAATGAAGGTTTGTATGAGTGGCTTGTTATGCCATTTGTCTTAACAAATGCCCCAAGTACTTTTATGAGGTTGATGAATGAAATACTGAAAGATTTCATTGGAAAGTTTGTGGTTGTGTATCTGGACGATATACTGATGAGTATTTGAGACACCTGACACTAGTGACGAGGAGACTACAATAGGAGAAACTATTGATAAATCTGAAGAAGTCCTCTTTTATGAAGACAAAACTCATTTACTTGGGTTTTGTGATCTCTTCAAATGAACTGAAGATGGATCTAGAGAAGGTGAAAGCAATCAAAGAATGACCATCACCAAGGAGTATGTTTGAGGTAAGAATCTTCCATGGAGTAGCAAGTTTTTATAGGAAGTTCATGAGAGATTTTAGTGGAATTTGTGCACCAATGATGGATACAGTGAAGAAGAAGCACAAGTCTTTTAAATGGACAGAGGAGGCCAAGAGGAGCTTCAATATACTAAAGGAGAAAACAACAGAATGACCAATTCTGATCTTACCAAATTTTGGAAAGACATTTCAAGTGAGATGTGATGCAAGTGGAGTTGCAATTGGAGCAATTTTGAGCCAGGATAATAGATCGATTACCTATTTCAGTGAGAAGCTGAATGAGACCAAGAGAAAATACTCCACATATGATCAGGAGTTTTATGCCATAATTCAAGCCTTGAAGAAATGGAGACATTACCTTGTTCCACAGGAATTTGTCTTGTATAGCGACAACCAAGATTTACAATTCATAACCAGACAGGAAAAATTGAATCAGAGGCATGCAAAGTGGATTGAATTTATGCAGAATTTCACTTTTGTTATAAAACATATTGTTGGGAATGCTAACAAAGTTGATGATGCATTGAGCAAGAGATGTTTGATTCTACAGGAGTTTCAGGTGAAGACCTTGGGGTTTGAACACCTCAAGGATATATATCGTGATGATCCAGACTTCAAGGAAGCATACGAAGCCTGTGTGAATCATATGCTGAGAGACAGGAGCCAGTGGACAAAGTAAATGATTCAAGAGGGATTGTTGTTCAAGGGCAATCAGTTGTGTATATCAAAATGATCAATGAGGGATAACCTTTTGAAGGAAAAGCATAGTGGGGGATTGGCTGGACATTTCGGCCATGAAAAGACATTTGAACAGTTGAGCAGTTCATACTATTGGCCAGGTATGAGAAAAGAAGTGATAAAGTTTGTGAACAGATGCAGAATCTGCCAACATGCAAAAGGAAAAAGATAGAACAATGGATTGTATCAACCATTGCCAATACTAGAGAGGCCTTGGGATGCAATAAGCATGGATTTTGTGTTGGGACTGCCAAGAACACAAAGAGGATGTGATTCCATATTCGTGGTGATGGATAGGTTTTCAAAGATGGCACAATTTATCCCATGCCAGAAAACCAGTGACGCAACACATGTTGCAAATCTGTTTTTCAAGGAAGTTGTGAGACTTCACAGACTACCCAGAAGCATTGTCTCGGACAAAGACACTAAATTTGTTGGTCATTTTTGGAGAACATTGTGGAAGAAATTAGGGACAAATTTGTCCTTCAACTCAACTTATCACCCTCAGACAGATGGACAGATTGTGGTGGTAAACATAAGTTTTGGAAACTTATTGAGGAGTCTGGTCACTGAGCATCATAATCAGTGGGATCAGATTCTGCCACAAGTAGAATTTTCATACAATGACTCACCCAACATGAGCACTGGAAAGAGCCCATTCCAAATACTGTATGGAATGCAACCCAAGGGAGTCTCTGAGTTGAGAGACTTGGAACAGAGTGAGATCAGAAGCGCTGGAGCAAAATATTTTGCTGCAGAAATGCAGAAGCTCCATAACCAGATCAGAGGACAATTGCAGAACTCTAACCAAGATTACAAGCGCAAAGTTGATCAACATCGAAAAGAACTTCAATTTGAAGTAGGAGATCAGGTTCTGGCACATCTCAGGAAAGAAAAGTTCCCTAGGGGAACATATAGCAAGTTGAAGATAAAGAAGATAGGGCCATGTAAGATATTAAGGAAGTTTGGTGCAAACGACTATGAGATTGAGCTTCCAGATGATGTGGGCATATCACCCATATTCAACATTTCAGACCTATACCCTTACATGGGATATGACTCAGAGGGATCATAAGTTCAAGAGAAGATTCAATGGGAGAAACAAATGCCTATAGCAGAAAAACCACAGATGGAGAAGATCATTGATCAGAGGACTAGAAAGAAGACCAGGAAGAAGATCCATCTTGAATATTTGGTCAAGTGGAAGGCACACCCAATAGAAGATGCCAGTTGGGAAAATGAAGATTATATGCAGAAGCATGGAAAGTCAGTGCAGGAGCTCATGGAAAGGAGTCCATAAATTTTTGTCCTGGGGAGTATGATGCAGGACCATCGTTAGCAAGCACACATGGCAGGACAACTCAGGGCCTGAGGATCATTTCGTAATCTGAAATGCAGGGAGTTACTGCAAATATTTTGGAGTTGATTGGAAAAATGGAAGAAGATCAAGCACTTGGAAGCTGATGATCATGAGTGATCTGGGAGTTTCACTCCAAGCCTTGAATGTAATGGAACTTAAGTAGCAATTAGGTTCTTGTTTCGAATAGACGAGTAGTCGGGGGGAACCCTAAGGACCCTTTGAGATAAATAGAGGTTTTGTACGCCCAAATGAGGCTGCTGGGAGTTAGTAGGAGATTTTTGAGTTTTTAGTTGTTGTTTGATTAAAGTTGTAGCCATTTTTATTTTGAATGAATATAACATAGGAAAATTGATCCAATGTGTGGATGTTGTTATTGCTTGCAAATTTCCTGTTATTGTTGTTTCTGTAAATGAATGTATGAAACTGTGACATGTTAGTATAAGTTTCAATTGTTTCTCTCAAGATAGTTTTGAGTGCAAGGAGTGCACATAGACTGTAAGGAGTGCGTTGATAGAGGTGAGTTAACCTCATAGAAGCTCAGGAGAGATACCGTTGAATCTTCACCAACATAAGTGCAAGGAGTGCATAGGAAGAACTTTGTGTTGGGTTCAGAGAGAGAGAGAGAGAGTTATTGAACACTCTATAAGGAGGAGCTCTGCAAGGTGTGCATCGAGCAAAAGGAGAACGCCAGGAGGGCGAGAAGAATTTGTTTTCAAGAAATCCTTCGGATATGATTTTATTGAAATCCCTGAAATGCAGGGAGTGCGCAGGAAGTCAAAATCTTCAAGAAGACCAAGCTCAGGAGAGATATGACTTTTCAGAAGTGTAGTCAAGGTCCAAGAGACAGACTCGCAGGAGGCACAAAGGTTGAGACCTTTGGATACTTAGAAAATCTTCTAAGTCAGAGGGAGTCAGAAACACAAAAGGGAGAGAGACAATGGTCGTTGGATCACCGATTCAAAGGACCAACAACCGTCTGATCAAATCACATTGCGCGAGCCTTAGCGTTTCACACACACAAGAGAGGGGACTTAACAAAGTTCCGAAGTCCCAAAGTAATTTGGGACCATTCGATCGTCCGAAGTTTATCTCAAGCGTTGGATTGTCCAAAGGAAATCTCGAGTGTCGGATCGTCTAAAGTAGATATGAACCATCATATCTGAAGAACAGGTGGCACAAATCTATGGATTCCGGATAAATACCCGAAGTAAATGTCAATCGTTCGATCCAGAGGGGAATTGGCATAAATCCGTGGGCTCTAGATAAAGACCCGAGGTAAATATCAACTGCTCGATTCGGGAGAATTAGATCTGAATCGTTGGTTTGGAAGAGGAAAATCTCAGCCGTCAGTCCAGAAGCACCGTCAATATCGTAAGATCGATGGTCACACTTGATTGCGGGGCCAGAAAGTGCCCGGACATTAAAATTTTGAGGGTGGGCCACAATCGAAACCACGGTATCGGTGAAGAGGTCCATGGCAATTGGAGGTAAATTGTGGGAAGAAAAGTGGTTGATCCCAAACCACTCTTGGACCCGCCCGCAATTGTTCGCTTATGCAAGGACATAGCTTGAGGTAACATGTGACAGGGGGCTAACGAGAAGAGAGATCGTGCCTCAAACCTGAGAGTTCAGTCACACGAAGAAGGATGTTGCGAGTGTCATAGAACCTGCAACAAAGGACCGAAAAGACCTGTGGTAGTTCGTAAGTGATACCATCAAGGTCTCAGAGAGGCAATTTGGCTCGGAGTTGAAGATCCTTTACCGGGAGGTCGCATAACCCTTAGGAGAGAAAGGGGGGGTTGCATCAGAAGGCCTCTAGGGGAAGGTAATGAAATCATAATATTTGAGAAGGATTTACATGGAACACTGGTTCATAAAAGAAAAAATATTCCCAAGGAGGTTATATAGTTTGGAAAGAATTGGTAAGGACATTTCCACTAATTGGAAAGTGGGAAACTTGGAAGATTAGACTAGGGAACAAAGTGAGTATAAGGGAAGACCCATAGATAGGATCATAAAGTAATAATTATCATGTGAAGCCTTGCTATCAAACCTTCATCACGTGGAAATCTACTCATTAAAAGATGTAGCATTAAATGATGGTAGGAATTTATGGTCTCAGAGCCAAAAATAGGTAGCGGATTTGAATTTGTAGGGAATTATTGCTGAGTGGAAACAAACTGTGAGAGTTTTAAATTCTAGTGCCATAACGTCGAATGATCGTGAAGATTTAAACAAACGGTTTAAGAATCAAGGGTATGGGGAATATATTGCAAATCTATGTTGTTCTACAAAGATGGAAGAAGGATGGGTAGAGGAAAGACTTTAGTGGTGGAAAATAGTTTGGAAGTAGCAAGCCCCATGAAGGTTATTGTTTTTGTGGCTTGATTTCGATAACAAAAATTTATCTTGGAATAATTGCCAAAAAATGAACATGAAAGGTGTTGGGAGATGCACCATATGTAAGAGCATCAAGGAAATAGTGGATCAATTGTTTGTTTATTGTTCTTATTCCAAAGAAGTTTGGGTTTAAGTATAATAGATTTCAAGTGGAAACAAAAAATGGGAACATAGAATCCTAGTGGATTGTTTTCATTCATGGATAGTTGACAAGTCTAAAAACGATTTTAGGGATTTACCCTGTTGTGTAGTTGTTGACAGGCGAGAAAATTTGTTCCTGCAACAGGGGATAACTGCCTGATCACAAGCCCCAATTAGACTCATTTTCGTTTGGGATGGTAGTTTCCAACTGATATGTGGGGTCAGTTTGCCACTTATAATGTTTAATCTTTCAAAAATAGACTTTATCATTTAGGTTTTGATCTAACTTAATCTAGATTTACGAAAGAAAACTAATAAGCTATTCCTATCTCAATTGAAAGCAAAACTAATAAGCTATTCCTATCTCAATTGAAAGCAAAACTAAAAGAGTGTAGAAAGAGAAAGATAGATTCTCAAGACTTAGAAAGAATTCATCATCTCAAGAATACTTTTAATACAATAACAATTGCCACTGAAAATAGATAACAATGATTACATCTACACCATGTTGATATCCAAAGAAATAATTATAAATTTTGAAATAAACAAATGAGTATGAGACAACAGTCCAATAAATTACTTCCCAAAATGATATCAGTTCATTCACAACCTCCAAGAAATTGTCTGGTTGAAATGTTATTTATGTTGGCTAATAAGAAATATCAAGCGAAAGAAAGAAAGGTAAATGACAAGCCCTTTGGAAAGAATTTTTAAAGACTTATCGTTTATTTGAATTCATTCATTGATTTTCACAAGTCATAAAAATAATCCTAAATTAAAATGATGTCCTTCTACTTAATATCTAGTTAGTTGACATAATGTAATAATCACACCCTAGCATGAATGGCATATCATAAACGTGTGAAGATTTAGTACTTTATCAATGTAAAGAGGAAGGCAGGGGGGATGGAGCTCTGCGGTTTTGTGGCACTAGGGGCCCATGGCCTACACCCTGCAGTCACGAGCCTCCCTCCTCCATGACTGTAACTCTCTTTACCCATCGGTTTCACGAACCCTCTGACAAGTCTGCAGGCCCGACCCCACACTACTAAGCAAACCCTCTCACTTTTCTCAACGATTTTCCTCTTGCCTCCCTTCCGTGCGCTGCTTCTTATGGTGCCCTTAGCCACTTGTGAACAATCTAAATTTGAAGCAATGACTGACCTGTCATTAAGGAAGGGCATCCCAATGGCCACATACGAGGATGAAGTAGACTACTCACCAGATCTAGGAGAGTTGCTCCCCTGGATGGGGACAACTGGCAGTCCACCAACTTCTGCCCAACAATAGTTGTCCACATCGACTCCACTAAGATCTCCACCGCTTTCCTCGCCTCCTCCAGTCCCCCAGAGCGATTTGTTCTCGCAACTCTATGGGGTAACAGGATCTTACCATTTTCAAGTCTCAAGCTCCACCCTGGCTCGGACATGATCTCTGGGACAACATCCCCTCGCCCCCGACGATCCCCCTCTCCTCAGGTTTCAACAACACTTCTCTCCACTGCAACACTCTTCTCCTACAAGCTTACACATCTCCCCTCTCCCCAACACACTATGACTTCTTCTCCTCGCCTTCCCTTCTTGTTGTTTCCTGGACCTTCCTGAATCCCGTAGTGAACCCAATTTCCAATCAGGGTCTGGGAGATCTTGGGATACACCCCGAGACATTATCAGAATCTCTCTTCGAAGAACATAACGAAAGGGTCATGAAAGATCTGGAGCATAGCTAGGATTTATCCACGGAGTGCTACTTTCCTTTTGAGGGCCAAGACTACACTCTAGGTCATGCACCTCATGAGTTGGAGCGAGGGTTTGTCGCAACAAATATCCAGCCCCTCAACCTCAATGGATGGGACCTCAGCCAAAGCGGAGCACCAGGCTCCCGCCCTCCCTTTGACTCAGATCCATATGCCCAAGGCACTTCAGGGCAAAGGAGGAGGAAGTGAAACAAATGTCTAGGGTCTTCCAAGGCAGATCCAAACTTCATCCTCGGTGACGACCTTTCGATGGAAGGGGTCTCGGTAATGGCGGAATAAACTCTAGTGGGGAAAGCTTATGGCCGACATTTCAGCGAAAAAAACCCTGCGAGCCTGGGACACCACAAATTGGGGCACAAACTCCACAAACTCGCCCAATACCTTACGACTCTCTAGAGGTTGGTTTATGATTATTTTCACTAAATCTCCGTAGGCCATGGACGCACCCCAAACTAGTTGGACAATTGACTCTTCCTCGATCCTTGTGAAGCTCTGGAACCCTACTTTCAACGTTGCCAATGAGCGTCTGGACTCCATCTCGATTTGGGTCCGTCTACCAGGCCTCCCTCCACACCTCTAGTCAGAAATTTGCTTCAAAGCAATAGGGAATTTTCTAGGGGAATACATAACAATAGACATGGTTTTTTTGGCATCGAGAGAAATGGTGGTTGCTCGAATTCTGGTCTTTGTTAACATCAGGGAAGGGTTAAGAGAATTCCTCAACCTCATAGACTTGGGATGCACAAGAGTACAAATCCTAGACTATGAAGGCATGCCCTTCCGTTGTAGACGCTGCCATGATTACAACCACGTGGTCAAAGACTGTCCAAAATATTTCAGGAGGCACTCTGGACACTCTACACATGAAGCCAAACGTCAAGGTCGGGAACACCATGATGCAACATGGGTATTTTCCTCCTCCTTAGTGTCAAATTCTACACGGACACCATCCCCCACTCTAGCAGCATACCAAGACTCCTCGACAACTGATCAACTAGAGCCAGTCAGAAACGCCTTAACACTCGTTCCAACAGCTGGCGACGAGGCATGCTCCGACCATAGCCACGAGACAACTCCTCATCACCTGATCAAAAATTTCTTGGGTATGCACCTCTCTTTCCCCCACCCTGTAAATGGTTTACTAAATACTTTGAATTTTATCCTAAAAGATTGCATCCCCCCGCACCTCCACTATATCCCTAAATCCCCTTATTCCCTCTGCCTCTCTCCCCTCTCCTCCACTAGTTGAAGACACCCCTCCGATTGCTTCTCCTCCATCCTCCCCAAACTCTTGGTCCACAGAGGAACTATCCTTTGAAGGATTCGAGAACTCCATCATTCATTTTCACCTCTGTAACAGATCAATCACTATCCCTACCACGGACCACAAAGGTCTTGGGCCTACTCCGGACCCCTTGAAAACAAAAAAAGGCCAAGACAGGCCTTCACACCTCTCCATAGCACATTATCGTGCACTATTGGACACAACTTCAGGCCGTAAAAAATCTCTCCTCGGGGCCCTTAGAGCAAAAAAATCCCTTGTCGAGGTTCCCCCATGAAGCTTCTTTCTTTCAATCATCGGGGTTTAGCGAGCCCCCAAAAAAAATCCGCCCTAAAAAGGTTGGTGACATTGCACCAACTAGAAGTTGTTCTCCTCCAAGAAACTCTAGCAGACGAACGCACAACCACAAAATCTCTCTCAACACTCTTCCCAGGCTGGGATTTCCTGGGGCTAGACGCCTGTGGTAGATCGGGAGGCCTAGTCATTAGTTGGCTCTCCAGAAAGATAAAGCCCCTAAAATCTTGGGCCTCTGAATCCTGTCTGGGACTTGAGGTACTAGTCGAAGGTTTGGGGATGACTCTCGAGATCCTAAATATATATGGGTCACACACAGACATGATACACTTGTGGAACTCCCTCTTCAGCAAGGAACTATTGAAGTCAAAAAATCTAATTATTGGCGGTGACCTCAACTTCTCCCTCGGTGAAGCGGAAAGTTGGGGCCCCTCGACTCACCCAGATCCTCAAACAATGTTCTTTAGCCACTTGTTGGCTACAAATGGCTTCATTGACATTGCGCCAGTCAAACTTCTCCCCACCTGGAGGAACTTAAGAGTTGGGGAAGCACAAGTGGCAAAAAGATTAGACCAGTTTCTGATCACCGAATCATTGTCATTACTTCCTCTCAAATTTCGTCAATGGATAGGAAGCAGGGGAGACTCATATCACTCCTCTCTATGGTTAACCTTCGAAGAAGGACCAAAAAAGTCGGCCGCCCCTTTCAAATTCAACTCCAACTGGATCAAAGAAGACAACCTCCAAAAACCAGTGAAATCAAATTGGACTCCCCTTCAGGATTCGAGAGAAACTTTAGCAGCCATACAATTCATGGACAAATTAAAAAAAATTAAGAATTTGGTCATTCCATGGGAAAAAACAAAACAAAAAGAAGAGGAACAAGAACTCAAAAGCGTTGAGCACTAGCTGGAGGCAATTTACCAAGATTCTGAGTTTGGGTTCTCATCGAAAGATTCTCGAGAAATCCTTAGAAACCTAGAGGCAAAGAGAAGGAAAATACTGGTTGATAAAGAAGCAACCTGGAGACTTAAGAGTAGGGAAATCTGGCTAGAAAATGGGGATGAAAACACAAAATTCTTTCATGCCTTTGCCAAAGGTCGAAAAGCGGCTAATACAATCTGCAGCTTAAAGGATTAGGAAGACAGACCAGTTACTTCCTTCGAAGGGCTAGCAAACTTGGGAAAAAAAGATTTCCAAACATTATTCAAAGAAGACCGAAGGGCCAACCTATTCGACATCATCAAACTAGCTCTTTACTTCCCCATCTTCGTGGACCAGGAAGGAAACCAAGATCTTTTTGTAGAAGTCACTGAAGTCGAACTCAAAGACACCCTGCAAAGTTTTCAAAAAGATAAAAGCCCCGGTCCAGACGACTGGTCAATTGAATTCTATCTGGGTTTCTTCAATCTGATCGGAGGTGATATTCTCAAAGTCATAGAGGAATCCATATTAAACGACATAATTCATAGACCACTCAACACCACCTTCATAGCTCTTATCCCAAAGATAAATGATCCTCTCTTCTTTGATGACTTTCGACCTATCTCTCTCTGCAATTCCATCTACAAAATTATCGCAAAGGTAATTTCCCGGAGACTGAAGTCACTACTCTCCTCGTCCATCTCAAAAGAACAGTTTGGGTTCCTCAAAGGTAGACAAATCCACGAAGCAATTGGGTCAAGAGGGGATTCATAGTCTGAAAACCATAAAATCCAAGGGCACAATTTTAAAGATTGACCTCTCCAAGGCCTTCAATAGGGAAAGTTGGTCCTACATTAGGCTTCTACTCACTCATCTCGACTTCGAGGTCCCTTTCATCAAGTGGATAATGGCATGCATCTCCTCGGTCTCCTTCACGGTCCTCATAAATGGCGCAACCTCACCCTTCTTCACCTCCGAAAAAGGACTACGCCAAGGATGCCCCCTCTCCCCTCTACTCTTTTTTCTGGTGGCCGAGGGACTTAGCAAGGCTATAGAAAATGCAGTCGGATTAGGGGATTTTCACGAAATACAGCTAACCACAAGTCTAAGAATCACACATTTACTTTTTGTGGACGACATCCTCGTCTTCTGCAGCAGTCGAAGGTGGGATTCATAAGTTCTTGCAAATATCCTCTCCCTCTTTCCCTCGACAACTGGTATGCAAATAATTATTAAAAAATCCACACTTCCCTTCTCTGAAATGGAAAGAGAGGAGGAAGAAATCTACCGAAGGCTCTTTCCATTTACTTTTCAAGATTTCTTAGAAGGCCTAAAATATCTTGGTTTTCACCTAAAACCAAATAACTATCTCAAAAAATATTGCAAATGGCTAATCTCCAAACTGGAGAAAAGACTATCTGGGTGGAGCTTCAGGCGGCTATCAAGGGCAGGAAGACTAATCTTAACCAAAGAAGTACTAGAGGCCATCCCAGTTTACTAGATGTCGCTGGCCTAGATACCGAAAGGAACACTGAAAAATATTAGAAAGGTCTGCTCTCTATTCATTTGGTCAGGTTCTGGAGACAAAATCACACAGTCGTGGGTAAAATGGGATCGTCTAGCCCGACCAAAAGATCTGGGAAGATGGGGGCTTAAAAATATTTTACTATTCTCAAATGCTTTGGCAACAAAAACAGGTTGGCGCCTCATCTCAAACAACAACCTTTGGTCCCTAGTTATCATCCACAAATACATAGCCCCAGAGATAGTGGAAGACTGGATCATATCCACAAATAAGTCACACAAAACATGCTCCATCTTCTGGAAAGCTCTTATTTCATCCTTTCTAGTAATTGGAGAAGGACTTGCATGGAGAGTAAGCAGAGGAAATCTCCTTCGCATTGGAGTAGATCCTTTTCCTGGAAGTGGGAACTCTCTAATTCTCCCTCTGGAACTAATCAACTTCCTCCACAAGAAAAATGTCTTCCTACTCTCCCACTTGGGCGACCCAAACACTACTACTCTTTGGCATCAGGGATGGAAAAGAGCGACTAATCTTGGGCTAACAAGAGCCTTTGCAACTCAATACAAAAATTATATTGAAGCACTATAGGTCGGACACATAAGACTCCTCGACAGGGGGGATGAGTTAGTCTGGAAAAAGGATCCTTCAGTAGCTTACACCCCAAAACGGGGCTACATCGCTTTAAGCATGGACCTCTTTCAACAACACCAAATTTGGTGGTGGAAGGGACTGTAGAAGCTAAAATGTCCACAAAAAGCCAAAATCTTTCTTTGGGCATCCCTAAATGGAAAAATTCCTACTTGGGGAAATTCTATAAAAGCGACAGTTCAAAGGGCCTGGAAGATGCCCCCTCTACCACTCTGAAAATGAAACAAATTTCCGTTTGCTTATCTCCTGCCCTTATACCCAAAGAGTATGTATGAAAGTTTCAGCTAGCATTGGACAAACTTGCACTTGGGGAGGAATGAGTCTGGAACAAGCTTGGGAATCCTAGACCCACGACTCAAGATACAAATATCTAAAAGCTCTCCCTCTCATCATAAACTGGGGCATCTAGTTGGCCCGAAACACAACACTCTTCCTTGACAAAGCTTCCGTCCCAGAAAAAACAACAACAAAAAGTCTCTCAATTCTCTCACATTTTCCGCAAACAAAAAAAGGTCCAAACATACAACCGATCCAAACAGAGACACTAGAAAAATCAAAGCCTTGGGATTACTTTGATGGGGCCTCATAGAATCAAAATTGTGTGGGTGGATTTGTACTTCATCTATTGGAAAATCTTTCCTTTCACATAAAGTTGGGGCTGGGACAGGGTACAAACAACTATGTAGAGATTTTGACTTTAAAATTACTACTCCTCTTTGCAAAAGAAAAATATTTACGACATCTCCAGATCTTTGAGACTCAATGATCGTCAGAAACTGGGAAAGAAAACTTCAACAGTGTCACAACATTTTCCTCGTCCCTGTTCTGGAGGACATCCTTCGCTTGATGGAAGAATTTGAGACTGTGACTATCTCCCATGTCTACAGGAATATGAACATGGTAGCGGATGCACTCTCAAAAGCAGGGCTCCCCCTTGCTTGTGGCCTATGGCACATCACAGAATTAGGGGTAAAAAATTAGCCCAAAAATCAAAGTGCTCGGAATCACTTCAAAATGGACATGTGCGTAGTCCTCGTCCTCACAAACCCAATGCAACTCAAACGGGTTCAAACGAACATCGGATGAGTGAGATATCGTGTTCTGTTCATTTTGCCAAACATGCAAAATTTTGTTGATTGTACACTCCGTACAAGCTGACGTGGAAAGGTACGGACCCACATGTGTCAGTTAAGTTGGTAGTGTTGCATGGCAGAAACATGGGCGAATGAATTTAAGACACGTGGCAATTTATTGGCAAGTTGTATGGTGCCACGTGGCACCCTGTTATGGTATAAAATGGTATGTTGGAGTCCACAGGGATCGAACCCTAGAATTCTGTAGGTGGCAAGTGAATTGGTGTGGGTTGGGCTACTAGCCCACCCACGTAATGTTTCTTAACATGTAATGTTTTGAATTATATTTAAATTTGAATGTGGTAAAGTTTAGAGCGGGGTCTGGGCTGGGGCTTAGCCCCAGCGCCCGGTTGTATGTGCTCCCATGCGAACCTACCTCACAAAGCTTTGCGTGAGATTTTTCAAACGTATCCCCCATGCGCCTGACACTTGTCACTACCACAAATTTTTACCTCCACACATGCTTGACACTTGTCACGACTACGGGCAATTGCAACGGGTGCCAAAATTTATGCTGGGACGTGGTCATATGACCCACGTGTCCAACACCTCCGCCAATTTGGGTGCTAGTCCCCTAACTGTGTGACATTTTGGTGTGATTTGTGGAAATGGGCATGGGTGCTGGGTTTAGGCACGAGAAATGCCCAAAAGCCAGGTTACTCACACAGATGTACGATTTGGCGAACCAGAGACAACAAGCTTGAAGGAGAAAACTTGTAGGAGGTCTATCTTCTTTGTTTTTTGGCCAAACCAGTTGCAAAAAGAGCTCGGCTAGGGGTTCTTGGATGTTATGAAGCCATTAGTACAGGTTTCAAAGGCATTTGGAGACTTTTATTGCAGGTTTTTCTACAGGGAAGTTCCAGAGAGCTTCAAGGAGCCCGGGGCCACCAGTGAAGGAGACCATGTCCAGGGGAGCCAAAGTCCATTTTCAGTGACTAAATAGTCATTCTTGGCTAATTGATATGCTCTGAACTCATTGGAATAGGTTGCAGAGGCATTTGAGGACTTTTACAAGTGTTTTGGCCACAATGAAGCTCAGGGAAGCTCAAGGCCACCAGTAGAAGAGGTCATGCCCATATGAGCCATGGTCTTTTTTCAGAGATCTAATAGTCATTTTTGGGGTTTTTATGTATCCTGAACTCAATGGTACAGTCAGTAAATTCATTGGATTTGAGCAACATATTTTAAAAGAAATTAGACAAACTAATCTAAGAGATCCTGGTCCATTGATGGAGGCTCAAGGAGATGTAGCCCAGTTGGGGGTGAACTCCTTTATCATGTTGTTGTTGTTGTGAGTTTGCTGGTTATTATTTGCTGCAATTGATGCTTGATGTTGTATTCTTTAAACAACATATCTAACCTTTAAAAGAAATACCTCACACATAAACACCTAAAAGGAGCCTAAACTTGACACATAAATCCTCTTGCACAACTAAGACATTGAGCAAGGTCCTGAAGTTTATTTTAATGGAGTAGAGGGTGCTTGCATAGCAAAACAAGTCATCCCTCTATTTTCAGATCACAATGGCACATCACATAACACAAGGATGGAGACTCTCAAGCTTATTACCATCGACCTTCTATAGACACAACAATTCAACAGCAGGATCAACAACAACAGTAAATTTTTTGGATGAAATGTTTCCTTTTTATAAACACAACAGTTCAACAACAGGATCAACAACAACAGTTGAATTTTTGGTTGAAAATTTTACATGGATACAGGGATGCAACAAAAGATAATATTACCATTCTCAGCAACTTATCTTTGCAAAAATCTTTCAGTTTTGGTACAATACATAATTTCCTTTTACAGACTATTAGACTCAAAAACCTTGTTCTGGGTGTAAAATTTTAGTTTTTAAACTGCCATTTCCAAGGCCTCCCTTCATGGCAGAAAGTGAGGAACTTTCTTAATTATTTTTTCTCTATTACATATACTACACCCAAGAGGTGTTGTGCTCCTTGAAACACCTACATAATGTAATTTTGTCTTTTCGGATGAATAAAATTACGCTTTTTTCCATGAAAAAAAAATGTAATAATCACAAAAAGTAATTTTTTTTTATGACAATTGAATAAAAGAACTAATACATATTTGATAGAAATGCAGTATCATCAACTTAGGTTCATTCCATGAAATTCTAACAAATTAGAATTAAAAAAAAAAAAGATTAAAACTAATAAAAATACCAAATTCCAATCTTAACTTTGAAAACTACAAGAAAAAACATATATATAAAAGAGTTTTTGAATAGAAATACCAAATCCTCTGGCACGTTCTCACTTCCCCCATACGGATTGGTTGCTTTTCACAAAAGAGAGGAGACCCCTCATACTTGTGGATTATTTTCCCTTGAGGATTCAAGCGCCTCATGATGTGTGGTTCCCCCTCACGAAGTGATATTTATGCAATACATTTTCAAAGAGTAAATAAACATTTGGTCAATCTGATCATAGAATCCACCTCAAAGTGTACAAAATATCAAATTTAAAAAAAATGAAATTTGAATTTATATATACAAATTCCTATTTAATCATATGCATGTTTAACTTGTGGCCAAAACTTTACATATATTTGTTTAACAAATATATGTAAAGTTAAACAATAAAAAGGCGACAAAGCAAGAGAAAAACAAATATATGATTAAGCAAATATATGTAAAGTTAAACAATAAAAAGGCGACAAAGCAAGAGAAAATCTGGCCCGAAGCATGTTGACGTACCAAAGAAAATATAAAAAATGTGCAAGCCAAAATATGATATTTTCAGTTGATCGAACATTTTAATGAGCCAAAAATAGAAAGCAATCTTGAATATGAAAAATGAAACCTAAGCCAATCTCACATTATGACCTCAATCTTATTGGAACTTTAGCAATCAAGTTACCTCAATTGTGTTCTCTTTAATAATTCATGCTTTACACAAGACAAATTACATTTGAACACTTCCTAACCAAATCCTTATAATTGTCAATCGATAACCAAAAGTATAGGATATGACTGGAAATAAATATTTTAAAATGTAATTATGAGCAAGATGATTAATAATGAAGAGGAATGAAAGATAAAGATAATCTTCCCTAAATGTGTCCTTCTGATGGTGGTTCATCTTCCGTTCAACTTCTTCATCATGCCAATGTAGCCATCCAAGTAATTCTTGCACTTGATGTTTTAACTTGACAGAGAGTTTGAGAAAGATCCTAATAATCGAATTGTATGTCATCAAAATGATAAACTCATACAGATAAAGTATCAACAAGACTAATGTGGTCAGACAATTGTTCACAACAAAAAAGGACCTTACGTCTTTTGCATCCAAGGCAGTGCAAGAATCTTGAAAAGTTATAATTTTGCAAGCATTCATGGAAGTAACATTTTCCTATTAAAAAGGTTGTCATGGGTGATATTGAAAATGACTTCAAAGTCCTCATGTCATCCTCTTCATTCCTAAATTGTGGATCACTAATAGTCGACTCCTCATATGATCTGGAAGGATCGAGTATAATTATTTGCACATGAGAAGCATAAAAATATAAGGATAAACATGATAATGACTATTATAAAACATGGAATGAAGGGGTTTCTACAAGGAGTGCCTTGAAAAATAATATGCTCTCCCTAAATCATAATCAATTACAAATGAATCGCTCAAAAACTTTGATTTAGGAGATAGATTATCGTCACCCATCTTGTAAAAATCAATTCTACTTTCTCCTAAGCAAGATGTAAAATATCTAATACCATGCATATCTACAATAACTTCTTTTGCTAATTAATTTTTTTTTTTTGCCTCGCGTTCTTTTAGAAATCAAATGATTATGTATATCGGGTTCATGTTCACAAACAGTTAGAAGGATGGAAGGTGTATCCAAAATTTCAAAGTAAAAACGTTTAGGAATCTTCTCGATGAAACAATCAGTAAATTGGTCCATAAGTGAAAGTTCGAGAGGTTCCTTCTCATTCACTGCAGTCAAACAAAATGAAGATCATTGTGAGGTACAATGTTGATCACAAAAGAAAAATTCTTCCTCATTTCAGGGAATGGGAAAGTGATATATTTCTTTTGTCCTCGAGTGGAGATTCTCGATAATGAAAAAATGACAAAACTTGGATATGACCAATGTTTAATCTTGGAGTGTCTTATCATGAAACAATTCCAAATCTTGTCCTTCCACAAGAGATTTCCAAATGATTGGAATTTATACTTTCTACGCAAAATACCACATGTTTATCAACAGAAACAGTAGGAGAAGGAAGATACAAAATTTCTATGAGACTAGAAATATTCTATGAATTACATCAACATGCTAACATTTTAACTGATATTGCTTGATAAAAAGAGAAATTATAGATGTAAGAAACATAAGATTTATCAACCAAAACTTTTAAAAAAATATGCACGAATTTGGATATGAAATCCCTAGTTGATTTGTCTTCTTCTTTTTCAAGATTTTTCAATTCATCACATAACTCATCATAGGAATATTTGTGAAAAACATTAAAATTGATTCATGTATTGTTTCCAACTGTGAATATATTTGGCAGGAAAACATTTCAACCAATTTGAAATCCGTCTTCTGAAAGTGAAAACAAGTAACCTGCATAGGCCACAACATTTGTTCGAGCTTTATTGAGGATTATATTATTCAAAGTATAATGAAATGAAAAATAAAGAGACAAAAAACAAAGAACAAGTTAAAGTAAACTACTCTTATACTACATCATTCTAACAAAACGTAAACTAGGTGAAATCATACAGTCATTGTAACCATCAAAGTAACTCAAATCCTACAAAAAGAAATAGGTCAAGTATTAGTATCTGGGATTGTAATACTTCATATCCAAATATGGGAAGAATTAAATATAATTTTCTATTCACAAAGAGAAGAATATGAAATGAAAACTTCTTCCAAAAGGATTCTTCCAACCATGCTTCAATCGGATCATAGAAAGTAGATTGGAAGTCATTTAATGTTTGTGAAGATTTAATGGAGAGAATAGATATCTCATCAGGATTATGATAAAAAAGAAGCTTATGAGGATCATGATTTGAAGATTCAGAAAAAGGATTTAGTGGAGAATGTTTTCTTTAAAGAGATGTCATCGTCATAAAACTGAAAAGAAACAAAATGAGAGTTTGACATTGTCTTGCAATAAATTACCTCATTTTGCGTTCCATGTTAAAATTCGGAATTAATGACATGAGATCCTGACATAACCATCACCATGCGGTGAAGTGCCTTAGAGTCATCAATATCTAATACAACATGAGAAATGATTTCATCCCTTTCCAACTTACAAACCAAGTTGGTATTTCTAGCAACATAAGATGAACTAGATAAGGATGCATGTGTTTCATAAGCAGTGTTCATAAAAAAATCAATCTCTTCTTCATAATCTTGAAATGAATTAAACTGAATGGCAACTTTTCCCTCATTCTTGTAAGACACTTTTCCATCACTTTGCATCAAACTAGAATATGACCATAGAGTAGTCTTAACTCGAAAATCATTAATATCAAAGTGTATACTATGGTCAACAAACACATCTGGACACAAAGAGTAAAAGCTTTCAGAGTGTAAAAAGTTAAATGCTTCCCTTTTGATAGGATATCCTTCATTAACTGTTTCAAGAGAAATATTATCATGCAAACTTTGATTTAATGATAAGTTTTATGAAAGGATGAGGGGACCTTGTCTAATATAAGAAGAAGAAAATATAATATCACCATCAATACAACCATCACTTACACCTTCAATTTCATGGCCTATAAGCATTATGTCTTCTCCCACCATATATCTTTCAACAAGAGTTTCATTATCATTGTTTAATATAAGAGTTGAATCCTCAAACACATTCTATTGTTCCTAAAATATTATATTACAAAATCCTAACATTTGTTGTTGCATAACAATTTTAGTGTTATTAGTGGACTCAATAGAATTAGACCTTGAAGCGACATTAATTGATGAGATAATATATATACCAACATGCATATCACGAGGAAGATCAATTTCAAGTTCATCATTATTTTCCTGATCCCGTGTGTTAGAAAGCAAATTAAGATAGAGAAACCAATCTAATGCATCTTCTCTAGAAGGTTGATCACCCTCACAGAATCTGAAGCAAGTTAACATAAATATAGAAAATAATTCATCAACAGACTCACCTTCAAACTTGCACATATTTTCTAATTCCAAACACACAAAATTATAATTATAATCCTCATGTGCATTGAGAAACAATTCCATAGATTGTTTCTACGTGTGAATAGATTTTGCTGGAAACATTTCAAACCAACACTTGATTCTCCCTTGTAATGTGAGAGTGAACAACTTGCAGATCTCATTATCATTAAATATTCTAAAACAATTACATTTGATATTAAAATGAGAAAGATGATAACATGCAAATATTACACCCTCACCATCAAACTCCAAATTTGACAAGGAATCAATCGTCTTCTTGGGAATGCTTCCAGTAGGACGACACAAACTGAAAGCATATTCCAAAACAGAAATATGTATAGGATCCATGAGAAGTTAAATACATTTAGACGAATGTATCTATAGGGTCAACTTGTCGTCTGCCCTCCTTCTAGCACCAAATATTGACAGGTGGGAAAATTCCCTCATGCAACAGGGGATAACTACCTGATCACAAGCTCCAATTATACTTGTTTTCGTTTGGGATGGTAGTTTCCAACCGATATGTGGGATTGGTTTGTCATTCAATATGTTTTCTCTTTCAAAAAGAGACTTTATCATTTAGGTTTTTATCTAACTTAATCTAGATTTACAAAAGAAAACTAATTAGCCATTCCTACCTCAATTGAGAGAAAAACTAAAAGAGCCTAGAAAGAGAAAGATGGATTCTCAAGACTTAGAAATAATTCATCATCTCAAGAATACTCTGAATACAATAACAATTG